>SJYX01008976.1:36246-49996 GCA_006410675.1 Oreotragus oreotragus
TTATGACCAACCTAGATAGCATATTCAAAAGCAGAGACATTACTTTGCCAGCTAAGGTCCGTCTAGTCAAGGCTATGGTTTTTCCTGTGATCACGTATGGATGTGAGAGTTGGACTGTGAAGAAGGCAGAGCACCAAAGAATTGATGCTTTTTAACTGTGGTGTTGGAGAAGACTTTTTTTTTTTTTTTTACTTTATTTTACTTTACAGTACTGTATTGGTTTTGGCATACATTGACATGAGTCCGTCATGGGTGTACATGAACTGCCAAACATGAACCCCAAGAGTCCCTTGGACTGCAAGGAGATCCAACCAGTCCATTCTGAAGTAGATCAGCCTTGGGATTTCTTTGGAAGGAATGATGCTGAAGCTGAAACTCCAGTACTTTGGCCACCTCATGCGAAGAGTTGACTCATTGGAAAAGACTCTGATGCTGGGAGGGATTGGGGGCGGGAGGAGAAGGGGATGACTGAGGATGAGATGGCTGGATGGCATCACTGACTCAATGGACATGAGTCTGAGTGAACTCCTGGAGATGGTGATGAACAGAGAGGCCTGGCGTGCTGTGATTCATGGGGTCGCAAAGAGTTGAACATGACTGAGCGACTGAACTGAACTGAACTGAACTGAACTGAACTGATATTCTTTGTAGCCAAAGACGGAGAAGTTCTATACAGTCAACAAAAACAAGACTGGGAGCAGACTGTGGCTCAGATCATGAACTTCTTATTGCCAAATTCAGACCTAAATTGAAGAAGGCATGGAAAACCACTAGACCTTTCAGGTATGAACTGAATCAAATCTCTTACAATTATATGGTGGACAAGGCAAACAGATTCAAGAGATTAGCTCTGATAAAACTATGTGTCTGAGAACTATGAAGGAAGTTCGTGACGTTGTACAAGAGGCAGTGATCAAGACCACCCTCAAGAGGGGAAAAAAAATGAAGAAAGGCAAAATGGTTATCTGAGGAGGTCTTACAAATAGCTGAGAAAAAAATAGAAGCTAAAGAAGAAGGAAAAAATGAAAGATATATCCCCATTTGAATGTAGAATTCCAAAGAAAAGTAAGGAGAGATAAGAAAGCTCTCCTCAGTGATCATTGCAAATAAATAGAGGAAAACAATAGAATGGGAAACTCTAGAGATCTGTTCAAGAAAAATAGAGATACCAAGAGAACATTTCATGCAAACGTGGACACAATAAAGGAGAGACATGATATGGACCTAACAGAAACAGAAGATATTAAGAAGAGGAGTCAACATTAACATTACACAGAAGAACTATACAGAAATTATCTTCACAACCCAGATAATCATGATGGTGTGATCACTCACCTAGAGCAAGACATCCTGGAATGTAAAGTCAAGAGGGCCTTAGGAAGCATCACTGTGAACAAAGCTAGAGGAGGTGATGGAATTTCAGTTGAACTATTTCAAATCCTAGAAGATGATGCTGTGAAAGTGCTACACTCAATATGCCAGCAAATTTGGAAAACTCAGCAGTATCCATAAGACTGGAAAAGGTTAGTTTTCATTCCAGTCCCAAAGAAAGGCAATGCCAAAGAGTGCTCAATCTACCACATGTTTTCACTCATGCATCTCACATGCTAGCAAAGAAATGCTCAAAATTCTCCAAGCCAGACTTCAACAGTACCTGAACTGTGAACTTCCTAATGTCCAAGCTGGATTCAGAAAAGGCAGAGGAACCAAAGATCAAATTGCCAACATCCACTGGATCATGGAAAAAGCAAGAGAGTTCCAGAAAAAAAACATCTATTTCTGCTTTATTGACTATGCTAAAACCTTTGACTGTGTGGATCACAAGAAACTGTGGAAAATTTTGAAAGAGATGAGAATACCAGACTTCCTGACCTGCCTCCTGAGAAACCCGTATGCCAGTCAAGAAGCAACAGTTAGAACTCGACTTGGAAAAACAGACTGGTTCCAAATTGGGAAAGGAATATGTCAGGCTGTATATTGTAACCCTGCTTATTTAACTTATAGGTAGAATACATCATGTGAAATGATAAAATGGATGAAGCACAATCTGGAAACAATATTGCCAGAAGAAATATCAATAACCTCTGATATGCAGATCATACCACACTTACAGCAGAAAGTGAAGAAGAACAAAAGAGCCTCTTGATGAAAATAAAAGTGGAGAGTGAAATGGTTGGCTTAAAACTTAACATTCAGGGAACTCTGGTTATGGCATCTGGTCCCATCACTTCATGGCAAATAGATGGGAACAGTGTAAACAGTGAGATACTTTGTTTTCTTGGCTCCAAAATCACTGCTGATGGTAACTGCAGCCATGAAATTAAAAGGTACTTGCTCCTTGACAGAAAAGTTATAACAAACCCAGACAGCATATTAAAAAGCAGAGACATTACTTTGCCAACAGTGGTGAGTCTAGTCAAAGTTTTGGGTTTTCCAGTAGTCGTGTATGGTTGTGACAGTTGGACTATAAACAAAGCTGAGTGCGGAAGAATGGATGCTTTTGAACTGTGGTGTTGAAGAAGTCTCTTGAGAGTCCCTTGGACAGCAAGGAGATCATCCTAAAGGAAATCAGTCCTGAATATTGATTGGAGGGACTGATGTTGAAGCTGAAACTCCAATGTTTTGGCCACATGATGCGAACAACTGACTCATTTGAAAAGACCCTGATGCGGTGAAAGATTGAAGACTGAAAGAGGAGGGGACAACAGAGGATGAGATGGTTGGATGGCATCGTCTACTCAATGGACGAGTTTGTGTAAACTCTGGGATTTGTTGATGGACAGGGAAGCCTGGCATGCTGCAGTCCCTGGGGTCACAAGAGTTGGACATGACTGAGCGACTGAACTGAACTAAATGTCTGTATTAAAAGTGCTCATATTCTCTACCAGATTAAAGTTTTGTTGTTGTTGTTGCTGCTTTTCCTGTGCTTATTAAAAAATATTAGTTAATCATATATTTCTGATCTTCTATATATTTCTTTATCTCTTTCTTATTTATCATTTGCTTTGAAAGTCATATTAAACACATTTACTACTTTTTTCTTGTTTTAATTATCTGTGTAAGTGTATTCTTATGGTCAATGTGAAAAATCTCAGCCTTTTAATATTAGGGAGGAGAACTCTTGTCATTACTGGTGTATTTCAGTACTATTTTTGTCATTACATTTTCATCTTACTCTTTTTTTTTACATTATTTTTCTCTCTCTTTCTTGAAATAATCAATTTTTATTTATTCTCACTCTCTTCTATTAATTATTCTTCAGTGCATTGAAAATTGTGAAGTCCAACTGTTGTCTTTTAGTAGTTGTCTACAAATTTTAGATTTCATAATGGGGTCATGTTTATCTTAAAATGGTTAAAATTTATTGTGTCTAATTTCCTTATTCATAAGACAGAAACTTTTTGCTTGTTTTTCTTTCCCTCTATGTTAAGTCTTCCTATTTTACAGTTTTCTAGAATTGAATTCTGTGCCATTCAATGAAGTACGATATGAATGGTTTATAGGTGTGAAGAAGATAGCAACCACTTCTTCCAGCAGGGGAGTCCAGTCAAGGACTGACTGGGGCAACTGGAGCATCCAGCTTTCTTTTGGCAAAAAGTCTTGTCCTGATGCTCAGTTTTAATTTAAATATTATGATTTTTTGTTTATGCATTGATGTGAAAAAGATCAGTAACACAAGCCTAAAATCATATTTATATTTTTAGTTTTTATTATCACATGATTACATTGAATAATTATTAGATTTGCCATTCAAAATCCTTGATTAATATTGTTCTTTGCCTAACCCCTTTGATCTGACTTAATTTTTATTTTTCAAGAAATAAAATAGAATATTAGGAATTTTTACATAAAAGGAATGAGACACAGCCTAAATTTGCTTAAATAACATGGGTTATTTTACAAATTAGGATAGATGGGTTTTAGATGCAGCTTGATAACCATGTTGAATTTCTCAGCTTTGTTTCACAGCATTGAAATTCTTCTCATGTCCACAAGGTGGTTGTTGTCATTTTGTGGGGTAACGTTTTCTTATTTTTAAAGTAAGTAATAAAAATATTTCTCTTTTGAATTGACTTATGAATATCAGTTTGACCCTAATTTCTGTAGCAATGTACTGTGACCAGGTTGAATAAATTGTTAGACACAGGGCTTCTCTTAACAATTCAAATGATAAAGAATATGCCTGCTGTGCAGGAAACTCCAATTTGATCCCTGGATCAGGAAGATTTCCTGGAGAAGGGAATGGCTACCACTCCAGTATTCTTGCCTGGAGAATTTCATGGACAAAGGAGCCTGGCAGGCAGTCCATGGGGTTGCAAAGAGTTGGACATGACTGAGTGAATAACTTTCACTTTTTCAATAATGGTCATTGCTTTTGCTATATGCAACTATTATCTTAATTTTGCAGGTGAAAACTCAGCTAAAGTTTACAAAGCTAGAAAGTAGTATTGCAAGAATTTGAAAAGAGGTGGCTTCATTCCAAGGCCTTGGATATTAAACAATATACTACCTATTATTTCCTCTCATGTTAGGAAAAAGTATAATTAAAATTTCTTTAATATTCTAGAGTCCATATATGATTACATTAGAAATAATTAAAAACAATATTAATATCAAGTATGAGGGAACTTCCATACTTCCTAGTCTCAAGGTCCCACCACCGAGTCCTTGAGTATGTACTGACCTAGATCACAATTTTCACCATGTGACCGGGGCAAGTTTAATCCATTAGAGATTTTCATAATCACTTCCAAGTAAGGAAGCAATGACATTTCTTTTCTTATTCCAGCCTAAAGCTACACTCTCAATTTGAACTCTGTTAGAAGACATATTCTTCCAGATAATTGAGAATGGGGATATCATGTCCCACAGGGATTTCATCACGCACTAACCACTTCTTGTTGTTCAGTAGATAAGTCATGTCTAACTCTTTGGAACCCCATGAACTGCACCCTGCCTGGCTCCTCTGTCCTTCAGTATCTCCCTGAGTTTGCTCAAATTCATGTCCATATCCATTGAGTCAGTGATGCTATCTAAACGTTTCATCCTCTGCCAGTCCCTTCCCAGATTCTGTCTAACCATATGCATTGAACAGCAGCAGGAGTAACAACAACAAACATAATATTTGCATAAAAGTACATATCTATCAGTCAGATGTTGTCATCATTAATGCCATAGGTGGGATGATGACAGGCTGATAAAGTACGATAACTGCTCTCTTTTAGGCTAAAGTCTGTTCATTGAATATTCTATAGGCAACTGGTTGAACATAAACAAGCACATCCTTTATTTGAGTAATGGTGGTCAGGGCTAAAAAGCAACACTGCTTTTAGTTTAGCAGACATAACTGCTAAAAATATGCACCCAATCTATCCTACTAAAGAGAAAATTGAGTTCTATTTGACTAATATTTTGTTTGGTCTTCAACAACAGAAACTATTTGCCTTATGTTCGCATAACTGAATCTCTCTCAGGCAGGGTTACAAGATCATAAAACTTATTTAATTATATATTAAGTATATGATTATCTACTACTAGACAACACAATTGCAGGGACTGTCATCAGTTCAGGTCCTCAAGGAACAAAAGCCAAAAAACAAGAGATATACTGGAAGGATATCTGTGAAGCATAAAAATGTGAGGGAACTACTGTAGCTAGAGAACTTCAGACACAGCCCAGTTTTGAGGCCTGTGAAGGGAGATGGGAAAGGATCGGGTTGGAAGTGTCAGGATGCAGTGAAGCACTGGAAAAATCTTGTACTTGCATCTTTGTCAGACAAAACTCAATTGACTAGGTTTCTGTGTGCCTATTTTTCAGTTCTGTTCTGTCCACTGATCTATTAGTGTACCAATACCATGCTGTCTTGAGTACTGCAGGATTATAAGTCTTGAAGTCAGGTAGTGTCAATCTTACAAGTTAATCTCTTTTTTAAGTATTGTGTTGACTATTCTAGGTCTTTTGTCTTTCCGTATAAAACTTATAATCAGTTTGTTGATAGGAACAGAATGATTCAGTGTTTTGAATGGGGTTGTGTTAATGCATAAATCAAATTGTAAGAAATTGACACCTTAATGATATTGAATCATTCTATCATCAATGATAGATGAACATCAATGATATGTCTACTCTTTTAAACCTTTGATATCTTTTATCAGAGCTTTATAGTTTTCCTCATATGGGACTGCTGGATATTTACAGCTAAGTATTTTCTTCATTTGTGTGTGTGTGCTAATGTAACTAGTACTGTGTTTTTAATTTCAAAATTCAATTGTTCATTCCTGGAATGTGGAAAATGAATTCAGTTTACATAATAACTTGTGTATTGTAACCTTGCTATTTTAATTGCTTTTTAGTTCTTGTATAGCTTTTATTTGTCCTAGTGTATTACTAAGACTTTCAGGAAAATGTTGAGTATGAGTGATGAGACAAGGCACTCTTGCTTTGTCAAGTTTGATGATAAGGAGAAGGCATTTAATTTCTAACCATTAAGCATGATATAAATGGTGAATATTTGTAGATGTTCTGTATCAAGTTGAAGAAATTCCCTTTGCTCCTAGCTAGCTTAGAGTTTTTATATTAAATGAATATTGGATTTTGTTGAATACCTTTTCTACATCTATTCATATGATCAAATGACTTTTATTCTTTTGTCAGTCAATGTAATGAATTACATTCATTGATTGTAGAAGGCTGAAAGCTTGCATTTTTGAAGTAAATCCCTCTTGGTTATAGAGAATAGTTCTGTTTGTACATTGTTGGATTGATTTGCCAATAATTAGTTGATGATTTTTACATCTATGTGCATGAGAGATATTGATCCTGAGTCTTCCCTTCTTATAAAGTCTTTACTTGATAAAGTAGTCTTTATAGAATATATTAAAAAGCATTCCCTCTGCTATTTTCTGCATGTGATTGTAGAGATTTCTTCATTATAAGGTATAATTTCTTCATTAAAAGCTTGGTAGAATACATAAGTAAAGCTATTTGTATCTGGTGCTTTTTTTCTTAGAAGTTCATAAACTCATTGTTAGAAATAGACCTATCCAATAATTTATTTCTCCTTGAATGAGTTTTGGTTATTTATATCTTTCAAATCATTGGTTAATTTTACCTGAGTTATCAAATGTATAGACATAAAGTTGTCCATAATACTAATCTATTATACACTTAATAGATAATATATGCTATGTCCACTCTTTTAAATATAGAGGCACAAGACAGCAGAATAGAAGGATGTGCAATCATCTTCTCCAGTTAGAACTCAAAAATTACAACTAACTGCTGAACAACCATCAATAGGACAATGTTGGATCCCACCAAAAAAGGAACCCTGTGTCCAAGTGCAAAGGAGAAGCCCCAGCAAGATGGTAGGAGGGGCAAAACCATGTTTAGAATCAAATGCCATACCCACCAGAGATGCTCAGGGGGCTCAAACAAAACTGTGAGCGCACCAGGACCCAGAGATCCCACAGAGACTGAGCCAGACCTGCCTTAAGTGTTTGAGTGTCTCCTTCAGAAGCACAGGCCAACAGTGGCCTGACATAATAACAGGGGCTTTGGCTGAAGCATACCTGGGAGACATGATGTGTGAGCCCCACCACAGAGCCACCAAACAGACAATGCAAAAACTGAAGAAAAATTATACCAAAGAAGTTCTTGGACTGTTGCAGAATGTCCAGGGCCCACAGCAGATTTCCCAACCTGGGGACCTGGCAAAGGGGCTGAGAACCCGCAGGGAGTTTGGCTTTGAATGCCAGTGAGGTCTGATTTCAGGATTTCCACGGGACTGGGGAAATAGACCCTTGGAAGGCACAAACAAAACCTTGTCCATTTTCATCCCATTCCCAAAGAAGTTCAGTGCCAATGAATGTTCAAACTATCACACAATTGCACTCATTTCACATGCTAGCAAGGCAAGGCTCAAAATCCTTCAAGTTAGGCTTCAGCACTGTGTGAACTGAGAACTTACAGATCTACAAGCGGGGTTTAGAGAAAGCAGAGGAACAGAGGTCTAATTGCCAACATCCATTGGATGGTAGAAAAAACAAAAGAATTCCAGAAAAAAAAACAATCTACTTCTGATTCATTAACAATGCTAAAGGCTTTGACTGTGTAGATCACAACGAAGTGAAAAATTCATAGAGATGGTAATACCAGACACCCTTATCCACCTCCTGAGAAACCTGTATGTAAGTCAAGACAGAACAGTTAAAACAGGACTTAGAACAAGGAACTGGTTCACAATTGGGAAAGGAGTATGTAAAGTCTGTATATTGCTATCTTGCTTATCTAATTTCTGTGTGGAGTATGTCATGCAAAATGTTGAGCTGTATGAATCACAAAGTGAAATCAAGATTGCCAGGAGAAATATTAACAACCTCAGATATGAAGGTGATACCACTTTAATGGCAGAATGTTAAAAGGAACTATAGATCCTCATGTTGAAAGTGAAAGAGGAGAGTGAAAAAGCTGGCTTAAAAAATTCAGTGTTTCAAAAACTAAGATCTAGGTATTCAGTCCCATCACTTCATGGCAAATAGATGGAGAACAAATGGAAATAGTGACAGACTTTATTTTCTTGGGATCCAATCACTGTAGACAGTGGCTGCAACTGTGAAATTAAAAACTGCTTACTCCTTGGAAGGAAACCTATAAAAAATCTAGACAGCGTGTGAAGAGCAGAGATACCACTTCCTCAACAAAATTCTGTATAGCCAGAGCTATGGTTTTTCCAGTAATCATGTATGGTTGGACCATAAAGATGTCTGAACAACTAAAAATTGATGTTTTTGATCTGTGGTTCTGGAGAAGACTCTTGAGAGTCCTTTGGACAGCAAGGAGATCGAACCAGGTAATATGAAAGGAAACCTACCCTTAATATTCATTGGAAGGACTGATGCTGAAGTTTCAATATTCTGGCCACCTGATGTGAAGAGCTGACCCACTAGAAAAGACCCTGATTCTGGAACACGTTGAGGGCAATCTGTGAGGATAAAAGGAGTGACAGAGAATGAGATGGTTCAGTTCAGTTCAGTCGCTCAGACATCTCCAACTCTGCAACGCCATGAATCACAGCACGCCAGACCTCCCTGTTCATCACCAACTCCCAGAGTTCACTCAAACTCATGTCCATAGAGTCAGTGATGCCATCCAGCCATCTCATCCTCTGCTGTCCCCCTTTCCTCCTGCCCCCAATCCCTCCCAGCATCAGGGTCTTTTCTAATGAGTCAACTCTTTGCATGAGCTGTCCAAAACACTGGAGTTTTAGTTTCAGCGTCAGTCCTTCCAATGAACACTCAGGACTGATTTCTTTCAGAATGGACTGGTTGGATCTCCTTGCAGTCCAAGAGACTCTCAAGAGTCTTCTCCAACACCACAGTTCAAAAGCTTCAATTCTTTGGTGCTCAGCTTTCTTCACAGTCCAACTCTCACATCCATACATGACCACTGGAAAAACCATAGCCTTGACTAGACGGACCTTTGTTGGCATAGTAATGTCTCTGCTCTTTAATATGCTATCTAAGTTGGACATAACTTTTCTTCCAAGGAGTAAGTGTCTTTTAATTTTATGACTGAAATCACCATCTGCAGTGATTTTGGAGCCCCAAAAAATAAAATCTGACACTGTTTCCACTGTTTCCCCATATATTTCTCATGAAGTGATGGGACCAGATGCCATGATCTTCGTTTTCTGAATGTTGAGCTTTAAGCCATCTTTTACACTCTCCTCCTTCACTTTCATCAAGAGGCTTTTTAGTTCCTCTTCACTTTCTGCCATAAGGGTGGTGTCATCGGCATACTTCAGGTTATTGATATTTCTCCCACAATCTTGATTCCAGCTTGTGTTTCTTCCAGCCCAGCGTTTCTCATGATTTACTCTGCATATAATTTAAATAAGCAGGGTGACAATACACAGCCTCGATGTACTCCTTTTCCTATTTGGAACCGGTTTGTTTTTCCATGTCCAGTTCTAACTGTTGCTTCCTAACCTGCATACAGATTTATCAAGAGGCAGGTCAGGTGATCTGGTATTCTAATCTCCTTCATGAGATGGTTGGATGTCATCAAAGCCTCAATGGACATTAGTTTGAGTAAACTCAGATAGATGGTGAAGGACAGGGAAGCCTTGCATGCTGTAGTCCACGAGGTATCAGTGAGAAAGAGATAGTGAGTGAAAAAGAACAAAAATATTTATAGTGGATACACACACACACATATACACACACATACATTTATATACATCTATATATACATGCATATATATATGACAGAATAGGACTTACATTGTCATGTATATATATGTATGACACAATAGCACTTAACTGAACACAGTAGAGTTGTGACTGTCATGACCATCATCATGTTTTCTATGCAAGCATCATACAAATGGCAGTGATGCCACCATTTGGGTAAAAACTGGATCCTTCTCTAAGTTTTTCCTTAAAGCCTATCTGTTTGGAGGTACAGCTAGCAATTTGGTCTCTGTGCTTGCTGTCCACTGGAAGCAGTCTGCTCTATAATGTACATCTGCATCACTGTGTAAGTCCTTCTTACTCCATGGTTATATACATATCCATCCCTTTTATCATCTTCTAGCAGGTATTAGCCAGTCCCTCAGTTGACTGGTCTACTTCCTACCAAAGACAATGAATATAAAGAGAACTCTAAAATCTGCCTGGGGATCACCCTGTATTTTCTCAGCTCCCTCACTCTCCCACTCTGTTCCAAAACTATTTATTTCTCCTTAACTTCCCCATACAGCATCCCTCTTCCTTACCTTGGCTCATGGTTTAGTGTCCTGTTTTACTCAGAAAACTGTGTACCTCAGTAAAGTTCTGCACATGTCCTCAACCCCTTATCCTTGATACATTTACTTATCTTTCACTTCTGACTCTATGATTTATTGTCCATATTCCTTCTGTCTGTTGTTATATCTAAAGTTCAACTTGTATGCTTGGTTCCATTCACTCTCACCAACTTAATAACAGATCTATATCAGTATTATCAATTTTTCCCTCTCTGTTTTGTCCTTCTTATCAGCAAAAAAGAGAAACTTTTATGTTTTCCATCAACATAAATCCTACTTATTCTCACTAAGTAGACCCCTATGCTTTTCTTATAGAAAATATCTGCAAAGAATTGCCCACACTAGGTATTCACCCTAATTCCCCTTCCTTTGTCTTGTAAACATTGTTCAATCAGGTCTTTTACTTACAGTGGGACAAACACTACCCAAATGAATGTGATGGTTGGTCTTCCTGTCACACAGAGAATAACAGATGCTACTCTCTTGCTAGGAACACTTTCTGCCCTTGAATTCTTGGTACCACACCATCCTAGTCTTCTTCCCAGCCATTCTCCTTTGGTACTTCCTCTCCTTTTCTCTGAACTTTTCACACTGGCGTAACCCTGGCTCCATCCTCAAATACACATTTTTTATTACAGTTTCCTCTCACACACATTCCTCATTCCCCATTATTCTTTATTGTTCTCTGAAACACGTTTTACAATATGACAAATTGTATGCTGCTTGCTTAATTCTCATTGCCTATTTCCTTCTACTGTATTTTAAGCTCTGGGAGAAAAGCAATTTTTCACTCTGTTATTTGCTATCTGCTTCTATTACCTAGAAAAACACCTGGGACAAGGTTGAAAGTGAAAGTGAAAGTCACTCAGTTGTGTCTGACTCTTTGCGGCACCATGGACTACACAGTTCATGAAATTCTCCAGGCCAGAGTATTGGAGTAGATAGCATTTCCCTTCTCCAGGGGCAAGATTAATTATCAGTAAATGTCTATTGAATTGAGACAGGCCTAGGACCTCAGACCCTTTGGTGCAAGATAAAACTTGCACCTGGAAAATCTCTCTTCAAGCTACAAAATACAAAGAAATTATATGAGACTAAAATTAGCTGTCTACATGTGCAGTTGGGTCAAATCTTGGACCAAAAAATACAAAAACTCAAAACCAAAAAATTCCAATTGCTATTTCTACAGAGCCTGAAGAATAAACTGGGTATCAGGAGCAGAAATAGAATACTGCTCATGCCCTTCTGCACTCAACCACAAAGGTAGTGGGCAAATCACCTAAGCTGACCCTCCATCCCTGGACATCCCTCAGTTCAGTTCAGTTCAGTCGTTCAGTCGTGTCCGACTCTTTGTGACCCCATGAATCGCAGCACACCAGGTCTCCCTGTCCATCACCAACTCCCAGAGTTCACTGAGGCTCACTTCCATAGAGTCAGTGATGCCATCCAGCCGTCTCTTCCTCTGTCGTCCCCTTCTCCTCCTGCTCCCAATCCCTACTAGCAACAGAGTCTTTTCCAATGAGTCAACTCTTTGCATGAGGTGGCCAAAGTACGGAGTTTCAGCTTTAGCATCATTCCTTCCAAAGAAATCCCAGGACTCATCTCCTTCAGAATGGACTGGTTGGATCTCCTTGCAGTCCAAGGGACTCTCAAGAGTCTTCTCCAACACTGCAGTTCAAAAGCATCAATTCTTCAGCACTCAGCTTTCTTCACAGTCCAACTGTCACATCCATACATGACCACAGGAAAAACCATAGCCTTGACTAGACGGACCTTAGTCAGCAAAGTAATAACCTACCCTATATAAGAAAGGAACTCGACTCCCCCCACCCGCACCCCACCTCAGGGAGTTAACAAGGGAACCTGTTACTTGCTTTTGCTTCCACATGCAGCTGGTAAGGGAAACCCAATAAAGCCTTGCTTGAATTTTTTGTCTTCCTTTTAGTCAATTTCCATTGGTTGGAGAGGCCAAGAGCCCTATTCAATATCAAACTCAGTGAGTATGTAAGGTGGCTCTCCTCCTGACAATGATGTCTCACATTTTGTCAAGGCAGTAACAAATGATGACAATGAAGGTCGGGGGTTAAGACAAACACAGAGGACTATTGTCAAAATAAAAGATTCATCTTTTGATGAACAGATATTGTTAATATTAGCATAGTCTAGCTTATTAATATTTTCCTTTATGGTAAATGCTTTTCCAAACTCAAACTCATAAAGATATAATTCTGAGCAACCACTTAATCATTTTATTATCTTTATATTGTGAGTTATATTTTAGAATTATAATCTACAATTGTGAGCAGTGTGAATTAGGGCTCAACTTCGTTCTTTTTTAATTATTTTTTTTTGCCAATATATTTCATACTATAAAAGGTCTTTCTTTTTCCAAATGTTATACTTTTCTATCTTTGTCACTCACTTAATAACCTGCAATTTAAAAATAAGTTTTAAAAAAATGTGTTCTGGATTTAAGCCTTTCTCTGCAGAAGGGATGTTCAAAACAGACATGGTGATGCATTGTATGAATATATCATAGTTTAACTTTTGCTTCATTATCTATGATTTTTCACTATGTTTTCTTGTTAGCAATATAAAAATATTATAATACATAAAAGTATTTTAATAGTATATGTATTTTATAAATTGTGAGGCTTTATGATCTGTTGTGGAGAAGCAGTGGCACCCTACTCCAGTACTCTTGCCTGGAAAATCCCATGGACAGAGGAGCCTGGAAGGCTGAAGTCCATGGGGTTGCTGAGGGTTGGACACAGCTGAGCGAATTCAGTTTCACTTTCCCCTTTCATGCATTGGAGAAGGAAATGGCAACCCACTCCAGTGTTCTTGCCTGGAGAATCCCAGGGACGGGGGAGCCTGGTGGGCTGCTGTCTATGGGGTCACAAAGAGTCGGACATGACTGAAGTGACTTAGCAGCAGCAGCA
>SJYX01008976.1:60842-79597 GCA_006410675.1 Oreotragus oreotragus
CACCTCCCACCCCACATCATCTCTCCAGATCATCCCCATGCACCAGCCCCAAGCATCCTGCATCGAACACAGACTGGCGATTCATTTCTTACATGATAGTATACATATTTCAATGCTATTCTCCCAAATCATCCCACCCTCTACCTCTCCCTCTCCCTCAGAGTCCAAAAATCCACTCTACACATCTGTATCTCTTTTACTGTCTTGCATACAGGTCCTCAAAAATACTGTAAATAAACACTAACACTTAACAAAAATACTGTAAATAAACACAAAATTACCAATTTCATTTACAAATATTTTAAAATATGAGCAAATCAAATCCAGTGGAGTAATAAGAGAATGATCCATTAGGATTTATTCTAAGATTTTAACACTAGAATTCATTATAACCACAAATTAAAGGAGAAAAAAACTAGAAAATGGTGGGTAAAATACAACACTCATTTTTGTAATAAATAGAAAAACCTACATATATGTTGGCATGTGTTTGTAAAAGCACAGAAAGTTGTAGAATGCCAAATTAAACATTGTATAAAAAAAAAAAAAGAATTTGGTTCTTGCTTCCTTGCGAAAGTAACAAGTAAAAAGTGGATTTATTTAGAGAGAAACAGACTCCATTGACAGAGTGTGGTCCATCTCAGAAAGTAAGAGAGAGTTAGCTCTGAAATATGGCATTTTTAGTTTCAGTGGGCTGGGTAATTTCATAGGCTAAAGAGTGAGAGGATTGTTCCAATTATTTTGAAAAAGGTCAGAGAGTTCCAAGAATTGGGCCAACACCACTTTATGACCTTTTAAGGTTGGCCTCAGAACTGGCATAGCACTGGAAGCTATGCTGTTTAGCATGCTAATACATTACAATGAGTGAATGATGAGGTTTAAAGTCCATTGGAAGTTGAATCTTCTGCCATCTTAGACTTAGTTCATTCTAATCAGTTATGTTGTCTCCTCAGGCTATGTCATTCTTTTAAAGGTCGTGCCCTGCCCCCTTCCCTCATGTTTCCCAATCATGGATCCTTCTTAATAAAAGTACAGACAGGATATAGTGTTGTGTGACTATAGTGGTGTGTGACTATAATGGTGTGTGACTTAGAAGTACAGAGAGGATACAGTGGTGTGTGATTTAGAAATGAGATGCTGAGGAAAACTAGAATTTTGTTTCTGTGCTTATTTCCATTTTGTCACAGAATTGGAAAAAAGATAGGAATGGATGTAAATGGTGGTAGAGTAGAATTTGAAGAAAGAAAAGATGGTATAAAATACTCCTTGGAATGTTCTGTCCAGTTACAGTTTGGGGGTATTTTAAGAGGCTGGCAGAGCCATGGCAAGAGTTGACAAACATTAGTGATCATATTTTAAAATGAGAGAGCCTTTAAGGTTGAATATTTTTCTTCAAGCACAGAGTTGGTGAAGATTCCCACTTTGAGGACTCTGGATAGTTTTATGGGTGAAATAGATTATGGAGGCTATTGAGGATGTTTCAAGAGAGGATAATAGTGATAAAACATGGATTCTACTCTGGAAGTGAAGAAAAGTGAGAATAGGATGGGGATGAGGACTAGAAAATAGGTGTCAGGATCAATGCATTGTCAGTTCCTGTGGGGTCAAATAATCTTAGGGCCAAGGCACTGCAAGGGAAGATTGAACTCTAAGTAGGCCAGGAAATCCAGTGACAGGAAATTAGGTCACTTCTAAGAAAATGATCAAGAAAAAAAGGAGGGAATGTAAAGGATATTTATAGTAAAATAACATAATGCCTGCCTGTTTATACCTTAGCATTAAAAACCCAGTATTTCATTTTATAAAGGGCATAAGAAAGCATATTTTAAATACTGTTTTGTACTGTAGGTAAGATGTATATAAAGGACTCGAGGCATATAAATAGCTTCAAACTATTCATTTCAGTTTAAGTACATGTCAACTAAAATGCTTTAAGAATTAAAATAAGATATCTTTGTTCTCATTTTAAAGGGAAAAAAACATGATTTATGGAAAGATAGGGCATTAGTTGTATAGTTATGAACGTATAAGAATGATAAAAGTGTAAAGAAGCTCGTAATTCCAAAGAAAACTGAACAATTGAAACTGAAACCTTGTAGTATTAGAAACTAGGATACATGGAGCAAATTACTAACTCAAATGAGAACCAGAGTTGAAAAGTGTATTTTTAGAAGAGCATTTTTGTTTTATTTTGTTCTGTCCTTTCCTTTCATTAGGGGAAGAGTCAAAGATGAACAACTTAGAGAGCTTAGGTGAGGAACATAATAAACATTTGGAACAGAATAACCAAATTATATAAAATTTGACAAATGTTAAGAGTTTATTCCTAAAGAACCATTTAAAACCCAGATTTAGTCAGGACAATATAGCAATGGGAGTAGCTCATTACATACAGCAGAAGACTAGAATTTGACAGCTTTCAGCTACCTTTTCCAACAAAAGGCTGTTATCAAGACTTTTCCCAGTAAATGCTTTTAATGAAGCCCCTGTGGACAAGTTGTCAAGGTGTACACATGCTGTTTTGCATGTTCCTCTTTAGAAAGAGATGGAAACCGCTATGAGCACCTTGGACAGCACTTCTCCACAGAAGATGAGTCCTCTGCTGCCTCTATGACCATATTCATCAGACCATAATAATGACACAATTTCCTACTGAAGATCTTGTTGTCATCCCACAGGGGACTCAGTTACACTGAGGTATCAGAACTGTTTAGTGACAATGCCTGTTATTATGGTCTCCATTCTCTAACTTTGGAGTTTTTGGATACATTTTTATTATATAAGGATTTGGAAAGTGTTACAAAGGAACAGTCTTTTATCTCTCAGCTGGTGCAACAGTAGTACCTTGCCTGAGAACTTAACCAAATCGTCAATTCATTTAAATTCTGTGTTAAGTTCTAATACTGGAAAAAAATATATTTCTTATAAATAAACATTTAAAATAACATGAATACAATGAGTATGTTTTCTTTTCACAAAATCTCATGCAGCATATTTTACATACATATATCAGATCACTTGTGCAAGCAGTAATGGCCTAGAGTCCCCTCGTTTATTCTAAAAATGTGAGTCAAAAAGGACAGAAAATCTTTGTTCACTGCTATTGTTCTTTCTCTGTTGGGGTATTATTATATTTTTGCTGTATTGAAATGATAGCTCTATGGAAAATTTGAATATTTAAGTATTGTTCATTTATAGTATAGAAAAGGAGACTAAAAATGTGTTTTTCTGTATGATGTGTGCAGACAGGAAGAGGTTTGATTCAAGGTTTTTTCATAGCAAAAGAGTAACTCTAAGTCTTGACTGATATCACTTGGGTCAGAAACAGCACTAGTTAAGTTAGGATCAGGTGACAGACAAGCTCCAAATCCAAAGTGAATCAAAACCAGCCTGTTTGCTTTTGGCCCATTTCCTGTGGATAGGGACTAGGAAGTTTTTACATTAAAATCCAGGAACCCAGGTTGATAAAGGCTCCAATGCTTTCCACAAATATCTTTGAAGGTTTCCCTGAGGGTAGGACCCAACTCAGTCAACCAGAAATGGAAAGAGCTCACAACAGCCCCATGCAGGTTTCCAAGGGTCAAGGGTAGAGTTAGCCCTCATTATCTCCACTAACACGGAGACTGATTCTACACCTATAAAACAGAGAAAGATCATTTTTATTAATAATCAGTAATTTCTGCTTGACTATCTTCCATTAATGTCTTATCAATGTTCAGACCTTATAAATGCAAGAAATACATTCATTAGCAATAGTTCCAACTATATCAATTAAAGAAATTAAATATTTTTAGAATACCTACAGATACCGTATAATTTTGGGGCTCTATTATTGAATATCCAATCATCTTCAATGGTACAGTCAGGAAATTTAGACAGATATAGAATGTCCTTCCCAGTGATTTGTCTGCCACTGTCCTAGGTTAGTGTCATATGCTACTTGATTCTTGGATCTAGTGTGATATTTCCTGGTATAATCACCCCTTCTAATATGAATTAATCTGGTAATATACTTTACAGAGTTTACATGCAAATTGTAAAGATTTGTTATTTCTATTAAGTACAGTTTACATCTAGTTTTTATTCATCAGAAATTAAATTTTTCTTACAATAAATTATATTCTTGTTCTTATATACTATGCATATGGCTAAAATTTCAAAATATGTTAACTTTTAGAGCTGAAATTTTCTTTTAAATTGCAATATTTCTTTTATTCAATAAAAATCCTTTATTAAACTTATACTGGATCTCAGTTCATGTAAAAAATAAATAAATACAAAAAAAAATCCACCCCCCAAAAAAAATAAAAAAAATTAAAAAAATTACTGTGTAACATGGAGACAGGTCTACAGATGGATTAAAGAGAAATGTGAAGACAAGGTGGTTAAAATGTCTTACCATGTTTTTCACTTTGGGTTATTAAGCTGAGAATGTTTTAATAATCTCTTTGATGAAATTGCAAAACTAAAATGCTTGAATCCAAATATTATTTAAAAGACTATTCATTGTCATTATTTAAAAATACATTGCTTCTTAGAAATAGCAATTTTCTGTACTTCAATATATGTGGTTTAAAAACTACTGAATTAAAGTTTTGGGGTAGTATGAAGGAATTAAGCTAGACTTCTAATTCCCCCTGCATAGACACTGAAATGAACATAATAAACAAGGTAAATAAAGAAGTCAGGAAAACACACAGCAGCAATGAGACAAAGGTGTCAAGCATCATGTTCTAAGCTTTTTGAAAGCAGTGTTCATTGAGAAAGAGACATTTTAACATTTTTAAAAGATTCTCTGGTTTGATTCTATGCAGATTTTGTTTTTTTCTCTTTGCATCTACACATAAAGAGTGCAAAAATTAAGGGTAGGTAAGAGAAATCCTAAAAAGAAAAAAAAAAGAAAAATCTTAAAAATAATACACACACACGTGTAGAGGCAAAGAGGTGCAGTGAACACCTCTGAAGAGAAGAACACTCTATTTTTTTAAATCATTTTTGTATCCTATTCAAGGCAGGAAATAAATTTTGGATTGCATTCATTTACAGGCTCTAAGCTAAAATTAAGTTGAATTGATATATCTAGAGGTAATTTTCTATAGAAGTACTGAAAACAAAAGAAAATAAAAATAAGCCTTTTAGAAAGCAAGAGAGAATAAGATCTCAGGTGAAATTAGGTCTTTCATGTGAAGGGTATACAGTTTTTGAAAAGAAAAACATTTAAAAACTATAATAGAAACAAACAGATCACTGGTTGCCTTGGTTGCCTAGGGAGGAGTGAATAGAATATAAAGGAAAACTAAGACATTGAGTGTATTGGAGTTCTAATTTTTGATAATTCTGATGTTTAAAAACTATCAACATTTGTCCAAATTTATAAAATGGAACAAAAAGTAGCTGAATATTATGTTGTCTCTCTTGAGTTCAGTTCAGTTCAATTGTTCAGCGGTGTCCAACTCCTCACGACCCTATGGACTGC
This sequence comes from Oreotragus oreotragus, assembly GCA_006410675.1. Classification (NCBI taxonomy): domain Eukaryota; kingdom Metazoa; phylum Chordata; class Mammalia; order Artiodactyla; family Bovidae; genus Oreotragus; species Oreotragus oreotragus. The sequence goes on from SJYX01008976.1 coordinate 66,319, forward strand.
ACCTCGCCAGGTTTCCCTGTCCATCACCAACTCCCCAAGCTTGCTCAAACTCATGTCCTTTGAGTCTATGATGCCATCTAACCATCTCATCCTTTTGTTGAGACTTGACTCATGACAGGCCTCAAGGACTAAAGTGGGCCAGAGCTACAATTACGGGAAAAACTGGGTCACTGCCCAGAAGGAACTGAGATCCTCCCCCCGACCTTGGGGCTCAGCCAGTCAGCATATTCCCAGACTCCCAGATAACATGAAAAGTCCCCTAAGCAAGCCCGTGTGTGCGAAAAATTAGCCAATTAATAAATGCTTAATAACCCCTACAACCAATCCACCCCTGCCAACTCCCTGTCTTTGTTCTAAACTTATAAATACTGCTGTAATTCAGGGCTCGGGGCTCTTGCTCCACTCCACTGCGTTGGATGTGGCGGGGGCCCTGGCTCGAGTCAGAAATAAATTCCCTTTTTGCTTTTGCATTGCCGTGGATGTCTTGTTTTCTCAGTTTTGGGGACTTGGACTGCAGGCATAATACTCTGTCATTCCCTTCGCTTCCTTCCTTCAATCTTTCCCAGCACCAGGGTCTTTTCCAATGAGTCAGTTCGTCACATCTGGTGGTCAAAATATTGGAGGTTCAGCATCAGTCCTTCCAATGAATATTCAGGACTGATTTCCTTTACGATTGACTGATTTCATCACCTTGTAGTCTTTAAGGGACTCTCAAGAGTCTTCTCTAACACCACAATTCAAAAACCTCAATTCTTCAGTGCTCAGCTTTCTTTATGGTCCAGTTCTCACATTAGTACATGACTACTGGAAAAACCATAGCTTTGACTTATGAACCTTTGTCACCTCCATAAATTGGGTTAAAAATCAAATTAACCAAGAAAGGAATATTAATCATAAAAGAAATAGCAAAAGAAGTATGGTAGTCCAGATGTTTGGAAAGGCCTCCTACAAACCAAAGTTAGGAAAGAAGCTGAGACTTGAGTTCAAGCTTGTAGAGAATAGCACTTGTTATAGGTAGGTTATGCCGTGAGCAATCCCCAGTGTCAGTGCTGCCCAAGTTTCTATCACCAGAATGTGCAGAGCTAGAGCCTCAAATTAAGCCAGAAACCTATGAAGAGAGCTAAAGTAGCTCAAGATAGTTGCTAGGTAGAAAATAAAATGAAAACATATGCAGCCAATTTGTTTTCTGTATCATTGTGTCTGTTTCTGTTTTATTATTTTTATCTATTGGCTCTGTATTTTAGAATCTAGTGGGAAGAGGGAAGATTACTGTATGGAATTATGAGGTACAAACTGCTGTGTACAAAATAGATAAGCAACAAGGAAATAGTGTTCACAAGAGAAAAAAAAAATGCAATGTGGGAGACCTGGGTTCGATCCCTGGGTTGGGAAGATCCCCTGGAGAAGGAAATGGCAACCCCTTCCAGTGTTCTTGCCTGGAGAATCCCATGGATGGAGGAGTTTGGTGAGCTACAGTCCACGGGGTTGCAAAGAATAGGACATGACTGAGCGACTTCACTCCACTACTTTACAATATTGTAGTGGTTTTTGTCGTACATTGACATGAATCAGCCATGGTTGTGCATGTGTTTCCAGTCCTGAACCCCACTCCCACATCCCATCTCATCCCATCCCTCAGGGTCATCTCAGTGCACTAGCCCTGAGCACTGTCTCATGCATCAAACCTGGACTGCCGATCTGTTTCACATATGATAATATACATGTTTCAGTGCTATTCTATCAAATCATCCCACGCTCATCTTCGCCCACAGAATCCAAAAGACTGTTCATTATTTCTGTGTCTCTTTTGCTGTCTCGCATATAGGGTCATCATTGCCATCTTTCTAAATTCTATATATGTGCATTAATATACTGTTTCAGTGTTTTTCTTTCTTACTTACTTCACACTGTATAATAGGCTCCAGTTTCACATACCTCATTAGAACTGATTCAAATGCATTCTTTTTATGGCTGAGCAAAATTAAAAGATGCTTACTCCTTGGAAGAAAAGTTATGACCAACCTAGATAGCATATTCAAAAGCAGAGACATTACTTTGCCAACTATGGTCCATCTAGTCAAGGCTATGGTTTTTCCAGTATTCATGTATGGATGTGAGAGTTGGACTGTGAAGCTGGCTGAGTGCCAAAGAATTGATGCTTTTGAACTGTGGTGTTGGAAAAGACTCTTGAGAGTCCCTTGGACTGTAAGAAGATCCAACCAGTCCATTCTGAAGGAGATTAGCCCTGGGATTTCTTTGGAAGGAATGATGCTAAAGCTGAAACTCCAGTACATTGGCCACCTCATGCGAAGAGTTGACTCATTGGAAAAGACTCTGATGCTGGGAGGGATTGGAGGCAGGAGAAGAAGGGTAAGACAGAGGATGAGATGGCTGGATGGCATCACTGACTCGATGGCCGTGAGTCTGAGTGAACTTCAAGAGTTGGTGATGGACAGGAAGGCCTGCCATGCTGTGATTCATGGGGTCGCAAAGAGTCGGACATGACTGAGTGACTGAACTGAACTGAATACTTCATGTTATATATGTACCACAGCTTTCTTATCCGTTCTTCTGCTGATGGACATCTAGGTTGATTCCAAGTCCTGGCTATCATAAACAGTGCTGCGATGAACACTGGGGTACATGTGTCTCTTTCAATTCTGTTTTCCTCAGTGTGTATGCCCAGCAATGGGATTGCTGGGTTGTATGGCAGTTCTATTTCCAGTTTTTTAAGGAATCTCCACACTGTTCTCCATAGTGGCTGTACTAGTTTGCATTCCCACTAACAATATAAAAGGGTTTCCTTTTCTCTGCCCCCTCTCCAGCATTTATTGTTTGTAGACCTTTTGATAGCAGCCATTCTGACTGGCATGAGATGGTACTCATTGTGGTTTTGATTTGCATAAAAATTAGTCATTATGTTGTTAAAACTTTAAATGGAGAATAATACATGGAAGTGTTGAATCACTATACTGTAAGTCTGAAACTAATATAATATTGTAAATCACTTATACTACAAAAATTATAAAGAAAATATATGAGAAACATATAGAGAACTTAGGAGAATGAGAGATACAATGGGAAGGTGGAGCATATACATTTCCTCAAATATCTAGTATAGAGAATAAAGAGGTGGAAATAAAATATCTGAGAATAGAATGATTGAAAATTTTCCTGAAGAGATTAAAGACATAAATCCACAGGTACATGAAGCATGATTTAAAGTGTACAGGATAAACACAAAGACAAGCACATGTAAAGAAATACTAAGAAATATTCAACTCAGATATTTAAAAGAAGCCAGAGGGATATATAGGATCACATACACAGGAACATTTAGGCCAATGACAGATTTCTCAACAGCTAAACCTGAAAATCGAGTTCTATACATGGAATAGAATGTTAGAACGTTATCATTGAGCACATTTTTTATATCAAGAAAAAAGTTATATTTTAAAACAAGGTTCAGTAATAACAATTCTTAAATATATAAAATTTTCAATTACCACTAGCAATCAAAACCAAAACACATTTTTAAAAGAAGTCTTTAATGAAGTGATGGGACTGAATGCCATGATCTAAGCTTTTTGAATGTTGAGTTTAAAGCCAACTTTTTCACTCTCCTCTTTCACTTTCATCAAGATGCTCTTTACTTCTTTACTTTCTGTCATAAGGATGGTGTTATCTATGTATCTGAGGTTATTGATATTTCTCCCAGCAATCTTCATTCCAGATTGTGCTTTATTCAGCCTGGTATTTTGCATAATGTACTCTGCATATAAGTTAAATAAGCAGGGTGACAATATACAGCTTGACTTACTCCTTTCCCAATGGAACCAGTCCATGTCCCATTCTAATTGTTGCTCCTTGACCTGCATACAGGTTTCTCAGGAGGCAGGTCAGGAGGTCTGGTATTCCCATCTCTTGCAGAATTTTCCACAATTTTTTGTGATCCACACACGTCAAAGGCTTTGGTGTAGTCAAGAAAGCAGAATTAGATGTGTTTTTCTGGAACTCGCTATTTTTTCATGACACAACAGATGTTGGCAATTTGATTTCTGGCTCCTCTGCCTTTTCTAAATCCAGCTTGAACATCTGGAAGTTCACAGTTATGTACTCTTGAAGCCTGGATTGGAGAATTTTGAGCATTACTTTGCTAGCATGTGAGATGCCTGGGTGCAAATGTGCGGTAGTTGGAGCATTCTTTGGCATTGCCTTTCTTTGGGACTGGAATGAAAACTGACTCTTTTCCAGTCCTGTGGTCACTGCTGAGTTTTCCAATTTTGCTGGCATATTGAGTGCAGCACTTTTATAGCATCATCTTTTAGAATTTGAAACAGCTCAACTGAAATTCCATCCCCTCCACTAGCTTTGTTCACAGTGATGCTTCCTAAGGCTGACTTGACTTTGCATTCTAGGATGTCTGGCTCTAGGTGAGTGTTCACATCATCATGGTATCTGAATCATGAAGATCTTTTTTGTATAGTTATTCTATGTACTCTTGCCACCTCTTCTTAATATCTCCTTCTTCTGTTAGGTCCATACAGTTTCTGTCCTTTATTGTGCTCATCCTTACATAAAATGTTCCCTTGGTATCTCTAATTTTCTTGAAGAGATCTCTAGTCTTTCCCCTTCTATTGTTTTCCTCTATTTCTTTGCATTGAATGCTGAGGCAGGCTTTCTTATCTCTCCTTGCTATTCTTTGGAACTCTACATTCAAAAAGGGGTGTATCTTTCCTTTTCCCTTTTCCCTTTAGCTTCTCTTCTTTTCTCAGCTATTTGTAAGGCCTCCTCAGACAATCATTTTGCCTTTTTGCATTCGTTTTTCTTGGGGATGGTCTTGATCCCTGCCTCTTGTATAATGTCACAAATCTCTGCCCATAGTTCTTCAGGCATTCTCTCTATCAGATCGAATCCCTGGAATTTATTTGTCACTTACACTGTATAATTTTAAGGGATTTGATTTAGGTCATACCTGATTGGCCTAGTTTTTTTACTTTAGCTTCTCTTCTTTTCTCAGCTATTTGTAAGGCCTCCTCAGACAATCATTTTGCCTTTTTGCATTCGTTTTTCTTGGGGATGGTCTTGATCCCTGCCTCTTGTATAATGTCACAAATCTCTGCCCATAGTTCTTCAGGCATTCTCTCTATCAGATCGAATCCCTGGAATTTATTTGTCACTTACACTGTATAATTTTAAGGGATTTGATTTAGGTCATACCTGATTGGCCTAGTTTTTTTCCCTACTTTTTTCAAGTTAAGTCACGTCCCTCTACTCTGCCATCATACTTATCACTTCAGGTACGTTAACCACACAATGAAATAAATTTTGAAACCAAGAGATTATAAGAATGCTTTTACATCCGGAGAATTTTCATTCATCACTGTCCTTCAGGGATGTCCTGGGAAGGGTCAATATTGCTGCAACTCTCCACCTTTAGGTGGAGTCCACCTAAAGAGAGTTCCAATTTTATTCAGAACTCTCTGTAAACCAGGCCTGAGTTTTGTATTTCTGTGTTAACTTGTAAAATGGAACTTACCATGGGATCATATGTACAGGTTGGGGGAAAGAAGGCAGAGTAGAAAAAGGGGACAAGAATATTTGTGTCACTTCAGGTAGACCACTTGTTCATTGGCTGAACACCAATCACTTATTGACCACTTCTATTGGAAGATGGTGTGCTGATCTTCATGCCCAAACTTATGGCTTGGTGGTTCAGATAACTGCCTAGTTCATGATGAACAGCCCAGGTCGCATGGTAACTTAATGACCCACAGTTACGTTTTCAGTCTCTGTTGAGGCCCAGTTGTTGCCCAGGAGCTGTTTCTTAGAAGGAGAGTAGTTAGTAGTTATCTTCAGATGTTGGTAGTGCTTTTTTCCCAAATCCTAAGGGTATGGGCTGTAATTCAATAGTAAGATCCTGTCAAAGCCTCCAGATTATGATCCTGTCTTCTGTTGCCACTTCAGGAATCATTGGATCTGGTGGATCATATGGGTAAGCAGTAGAGGTGCTTATGCAGCTGCATAGTCCTTTTATAAAATCTTTTCTTGATCTGCAAAAAGAGAAAGATTCTACGTCTCATCTGAATTATAAAAAAGAGAGTCAGGGCCCTTCAATCGATTTCCAGAGTTGCTAGTTTATAAGCCTAGAATGAAAAGAAAATTCAGATCCATTGAGAGAAAACCCTGGTTCATTCCCTAAAATCTATACTATTAATCTTTCTTTGAGCCTTCACCAAAGGGACCTATAGTGATTGCTGTTGCTGTTCTTTTAAACAGGGAAACAGTACATTGGAGAAAAGAAAATAAGCAGATCTTTCAGAGACCACTAGATGCTATCTCTAAACTGATATTAATTCAGGAGAATTAACAGTGGATGTGGTCAGAAGAGTGGTTTATGGAGATCAGGTAATCAATAGAATTGAAAAACAATTGATTGCTGTTGTTCAGTCACTAAGTCATGTCCAACTGTTGGTACCTTGCATGTGGATGTAGGAAATACTTTATTTTTTCAATACTTCTGAGTAAACACTATCAGAAGTAATTGATTTTCAGGGGAAAAGGTCAGCAAAGTTACGTTTTCAATATACTACCTCTTGTTGCTGTTTTCAGTCCACTAAGACGGGTCACACAGAGTCGGACACGATGTCTTCTGTTGCCACTTCAGGAATCATTGGATCTGGTGGATCATATGGGTAAGCAGTAGAGGTGCTTATGCAGCTGCATAGTCCTTTTATAAAATCTTTTCTTGATCTGCAAAAAGAGAAAGATTCTACGTCTCATCTGAATTATAAAAAAGAGAGTCAGGGCCCTTCAATCGATTTCCAGAGTTGCTAGTTTATAAGCCTAGAATGAAAAGAAAATTCAGATCCATTGAGAGAAAACCCTGGTTCATTCCCTAAAATCTATACTTTTAATCTTTCTTTGAGCCTTCACCAAAGGGACCTATAGTGATTGCTGTTGCTGTTCTTTTAAACAGGGAAACAGTACATTGGAGAAAAGAAAATAAGCAGATCTTTCAGAGACCACTAGATGCTATCTCTAAACTGATATTAATTCAGGAGAATTAACAGTGGATGTGGTCAGAAGAGTGGTTTATGGAGATCAGGTAATCAATAGAATTGAAAAACAATTGATTGCTGTTGTTCAGTCACTAAGTCATGTCCAACTGTTGGTACCTTGCATGTGGATGTAGGAAATACTTTATTTTTTCAATACTTCTGAGTAAACACTATCAGAAGTAATTGATTTTCAGGGGAAAAGGTCAGCAAAGTTACGTTTTCAATATACTACCTCTTGTTGCTGTTTTCAGTCCACTAAGACGGGTCACACAGAGTCGGACACGACTGAAGTGACAGCAGCAGCAGCAGCAAGACATATCCAACTCTTTGCAATTTCATGGACCATAGCATGCCAAGCTCCTCTGTCCTCCACTATCTCCCAGAGTTTGCTCAGATTCATGTCCATTGAGTTTGTGATGCTATCTAACCATCTTATCCTCTACCACCACCTTCTAATTTCCTGCTTCAATCTGTCCCAGCATCACAATAATTTCCAATAAGTCAGCTCTTCACATCGACTGAAGTATTGGAGCTTCAGCTTCAGCAACTATCCTTCCAATGAATATTGAGGGTTGATTTCCTTTAGGATTGACTCGTGTTATCTTCTTGTAGTCCAAGGGACTCTAGAGTGTTTTCCAGCACCACAATTTAAAAGCATCAATTCCTCAGTCCCCAGACTTCTTTATGATCCAGCCCTCACATCTATACATGATTTCTGGAAAAACCATAGCTTTGACTATATGTACCTTTGCTGGCCAAGAGCTGTCTCTGCTTTTCAATATGCTGTCTAGGTTTGTCATAGCTTTCCTTCCAAGGAGCAAGTGTCTTTTAATTTCAAGTCTACAGTTATTATCTGCAGTGATTTTGGAGCCAAGAAAATAAAATCTATCGTTGCCATGAAATGATAAGACTGGATGCCTTGATTTTAGTTTTTTAACATTAAGTTTCGAGCCAGCTTTGTCACTCTACTCTTCTACTCTTATCAAGAGGCTCTTAATTTATATTCATATTCTGCTTAATTACAGTGTTATTATCTGCATGTCTGAAGCTTGTAATTTATCCAGCCAGGCATTTCACATGATGTACTCTGCATAGATGTTAAACAAGCAGGCTGACAATATCCTGCCTTGTTGGACTCCTCTCCCAATTTTGAATCAATCAGTTATTCCATGTACTACTTCTAGGTTATATCAACTCCCTAGCTCTGTCATAATTTAGTTCTCAGGGATCATGATTATCTTTTCTTTCCATGAGATATTACTGATTCAACACATGGATAACCTTATACTGGCTGGACCTTCTGAGGAAGAAGTAGCAACTTTTCTGTACTTATAGGTAAGGCAATCTGTGCTGGAGGGTGGAAAATAAATCTGTTGAAAATCCAAAGGCCAAACATGTCAGAGAAATTTCTAGTGGTAGAGTAATGCAAGCATGTTGAAATACCCCTTCTAAGATTCTTGCTTTTGGCCCATAATACCATCACTTCATGGGAAATAGATGGAGAAACAGTGGAAACAGTGTTAGACTTTATTTTGGGGGGCGCCAAAATCACCTCAGATGGTGATTGCAGCCATGAAATTAAAAGACGCTTACTGGTTGGAAGGAAAGTTATGACCAACCTAGACAGCGTATTCAAAAGCAGAGACATTACTTTGCCAATTATGGTCCGTCTAGTCAAGGCTATGGTTTTTCCAGTACTCATGTACGGATGTGAGAGTTGGACTGTGAAGAAAGCTGAGCACTGAAGAACTGATGCTTTTGAACTGTGGTGTTGGAGAAGACTCTTGAGAATCCCTTGGACTGCAAGGAGATTCAACCAGTCTATTCTAAAGGAAATCAGTCCTGGGTGTTCTTTGGAAGGAATGATGCTAAAGCTGAAACTCCAGTACTCACACGAAGAGTTGACTCATTGGAAAAGACTCTGATGCTGGGAGGGATTGGGGGCAGGAGGAGGGGACGACAGAGGATGAGATGGCTGGGTGGCATCACCAACTCGATGCGCGTGAGTTTGAGTGAACCCCGGGAGTTGGTGATGGACAGGGAGGCCTGGCGTGCTGCGATTCATGGGGTCGCAAAGAGTCAGACACGACTGAGCGACTGAACTGAACTGATAACCAAAAAGAAGAAAATTGGAGGTATCAAAGGAATGTTTAATTAAAAGATGGTCACAATAAAGGACAGAAACAGTAAGGACCTAACAGAATGAGAAGAGATTAAGAAGAGGTGGCAAAAATACACAGGAAAAGTATGCAAGAAAGATCTTAATCCAGATCACCAAGATAATGTGGTCATTCACCTAGAGCCAGACATCCTGGAGTATATAGTCAAGTGGGCCTTAGGAAGCATTAGTATAAACAAATCTAGCAGAGGTGACAGAATTCCAACCGAATTATTTAAAATTCTAAAAGATGATGCTGATAAAGTGCCACATTCAATATGTCAGCAAATTTGGAAAACTCGGTAATGGCCACAGGACTGGAAAGTTCAATTATCATTGCAATCCCAAAAAAGAACAATGTCAAAGAATGTTCAAACTACCATAGGATTGAGTTCATTTGACATGTTGGCAAAGTTATGCTCAAAATCCTTCAATCTAGTCTTCAACAGTACATGAACCAAGAACTTCCAGATATACAGTTGGATTTTGAAGAGATAGATGAACCAGAGATCAAATTTCCAACATTCATTGTATCATGGGGAAATAAAAGGATTTCCATAAAGCATTTACTTGTGCTTCAGTGACTTATGCTAACTATGTGGATCACAATAAGATTGTGGAAAACTTTTTAAAGGGATGGAAACACCAGACTACTGTACCTGTCTCCTGAAAAACCTGTATGTGTGTCAAGAAGCAAAAGTTAGAACCAGACATGGAACAACTGACTGATTTAAAGAAGTACAACAAGGCTGTATATTGTCACCTTGCTTATTTAGGTTCTATACAGTGTACATCATGCAAAATGCCAACTTGGAATCAAGCTTGCCAGGAGAAATATCAACAACCTCAGATATGCAGATGATATACCACTCTAATGGGAGAAATTGAAGAGAAACTAAAGAGTCTCTTGATGAGGGTTAAAAAAGAAAGTGAAAAAGCTGGCTTGAAACTCAACATTAAAAAGCTGGAGATCATGTCATCCAGTCTCATCACTTCATGGCAAATAGATGGAGAAAAAATGGATGCAGTAACAGATTTTATTTTCTTGGCTCCAAAATCATTGTGGACTGTGTCTGTGGCCATGAAATTAAAAGATGCTTTCTCCTTGGAAGGAAAGCTATGATAAACCTAGACAGCATATTAAGAAACAGAGACATCACTTTGCCAGCAAAGATTCATAGAGTCAAAGCTGTGATTTTGACAGTAGTCATTTATTGATATGAGGTAGAACCATAAAGACTGAGTGCCAAAACACTGATGCTTTCAAATTGTAGTGCTAGAGAAGTCTCTTGAGCGTCTTGGACTGCAAAGAGATCAAATAAATCAAACTGAAAGGAAATCAACACTGAATATTCATTGGAAAGACTGTTGCTGAAGATGAAGCTCCAGTTCTTTGGCTACCTGCTGCAAAGAGCCAACTCATGGGAAAAGAGCCTGATGCTGGGAAACTGCAAAGAGCCAACTCATTGGAAAATACTCTGATGCTGGGAAAGATTGAAAGCAAAAAGAGAAGGTAGCAGCAGATTATATGATAGTTAGATAACATCACCAACTCAATGGACATAAATTTGAGCAAAGTCCAGGAGATGGTGGAGGAGAGAGAGGTCTGGCATTCTACAATCCATGGAGATGCAAGGAGTCAGGAATGCCTTAGCAACTGAACAACAACAACAAAAGACTCAATAACTAGAGGATCTTCTTGACGTTTTGAACTTTTACTGTGTTCTTCCAACACATTTAATGAGTAATTTGAAAATCTGCTAGTTTTGAGTTTGGACCAGGACAAGAGAAATTTTCTATTTATATAGACCAAGTAATAATGTAGTAGGCTTCTTAACAATTTCATCTGTAAGAATATTGCCAGTGAATTTAAATTTCTTGCTTCGTTGTTAAATAATTTCAAGATGAAATGATAGGTTAAGAGTTGGATTTATTTAGAAAGAAACACACTCCACAGATAGAGCATGGTCTGTCACAGAAGGTGAGAGAGTATCGAAATACAGCACAGTTAGTTTTTGTAGGCTGGGTAATTTCATTGGAGTGAATTAGGAAAATCAATTAGTTGTGTTTAACTGGAGCACATCTCTCATGGGTCATACTTTAAGATATCTGGTAAGGCTTCAGGCTAGTTATAAGTCTAGAAGCAAAGAATGGTGCTCTGGTGGGTCCTGAGGCCATCAACAGTGNGTGCTAGAGAAGTCTCTTGAGCGTCTTGGACTGCAAAGAGATCAAATAAATCAAGCTGAAAGGAAATCAACACTGAATATTCATTGGAAAGACTGTTGCTGAAGATGAAGCTCCAGTTCTTTGGCTACCTGCTGCAAAGAGCCAACTCATGGGAAAAGAGCCTGATGCTGGGAAACTGCAAAGAGCCAACTCATTGGAAAATACTCTGATGCTGGGAAAGATTGAAAGCAAAAAGAGAAGGTAGCAGCAGATTATATGATAGTTAGATAACATCACCAACTCAATGGACATAAATTTGAGCAAAGTCCAGGAGATGGTGGAGGAGAGAGAGGTCTGGCATTCTACAATCCATGGAGATGCAAGGAGTCAGGAATGCCTTAGCAACTGAACAACAACAACAAAAGACTCAATAACTAGAGGATCTTCTTGACGTTTTGAACTTTTACTGTGTTCTTCCAACACATTTAATGAGTAATTTGAAAATCTGCTAGTTTTGAGTTTGGACCAGGACAAGAGAAATTTTCTATTTATATAGACCAAGTAATAATGTAGTAGGCTTCTTAACAATTTCATCTGTAAGAATATTGCCAGTGAATTTAAATTTCTTGCTTCGTTGTTAAATAATTTCAAGATGAAATGATAGGTTAAGAGTTGGATTTATTTAGAAAGAAACACACTCCACAGATAGAGCATGGTCTGTCACAGAAGGTGAGAGAGTATCGAAATACAGCACAGTTAGTTTTTGTAGGCTGGCTAATTTCATTGGAGTGAATTAGGAAAATCAATTAGTTGTGTTTAACTGGAGCACATCTCTCATGGGTCATACTTTAAGATATCTGGTAAGGCTTCAGGCTAGTTATAAGTCTAGAAGCAAAGAATGGTGCTCTGGTGGGTCCTGAGGCCATCAACAGTGCAATGTAAAGTATCTGTCCTAAAGGAAGTTTATAGTTTCCTCAGGCATCTCTTACTAGAGTTAGGGAGGCATCTAACAAAGGAGATTCATCAGAACTTAGGGTCTCAATGTCTCATTTTCATCAGTCTATTCTGATATGGCCTCATTCTAACAGAGAATCTCATTCTTTCTCAAATCTGTGCTTCTAACAATAGACACTGTACAAAGTTTGGTGTTCAACTTACATTATAATCCGGTCAGTCACAGGATGAGGTTTTTCATTTCACTGTCAGTTGTTTCAGCCCTGTAGCTACAGGAGTTAAAGGTCCCCTCCAGGGAACACATAGAAACTTTCAGGTACCTTATGTTGCACTTGAGTGGGGAATTTAAATTGCTGACCTCATTATTTTTCAATCATCACTTCATTTAAGGATATTAGAAGAAAAAAAAAAAACAAACAGGCAACCTCACTCAATTTATGTTTTCAAAAAACAGTCAAAATACATCCAGATTCTTGTTTCTTACAAGTGGTTGACTTAGGGGTGTGCAATGGAGTTGTTTTGCATATATCAGTTGCCATGGTCCATCAGTGCTTTTTCTTTTTTTTTTAACTATTGGACATAGAATCATTAACTTCTTTACACCTAGTTAGTTTGGAGAGCTAATTACAGAAACTTTAGAACTGATTATTAATATTTTTTTTAAAAATTATCTTCCTTTTAGAATACTTTTATACTAAAACTTAGTCAAAGCTATTTGAAAATAAATAAGATACAGCAAAAGAGACACAGATATGTAGAATTGTCTTTTGGACTCAGTGACAGAGAAAGAGGGTGGGATGATTTGGGAAAATGGCACTGAAACATGTATAATATCATATATGAAATGAGTCGCCAGCCCAGGTTCAATGCATGATACTGAATGCTTGGGGCTGGTGCACTGGGATGACCCAGAGGGATGGTATGGGGAGGGAGGAAGGAG
>SJYX01008976.1:101422-113125 GCA_006410675.1 Oreotragus oreotragus
TAAAGAATCCACATGCAATTCAGGAGACCTGGGTTTGATTCCTGGGTTGGGAAGATCTGCTGGAGAAGGGTATGGCTACCCACTCCAGTATTCAGACCTGGAGAATTGCATGGACTGTATAGTCCATGAGATCACAAAGAGTTGAACACAACTGAGTGACTTTCAATTCATATCTAACAAAATATATATAAAAATCTATGTGAGGAAAGTATGAAACTTTGATAAAACATTAAAGAAAGTAGAAAAATTTTTTCTTTTGTAGATAGAAAGACAATATTATTAAAGATGATAGTTTTTCTTATGTAAATTCAGTTCAATCTCAATCAAAATCTCAGCAAATTATTTTGCAAATATTCAAAAAATTAATCTAAAGGTTATAAGTTAAAGGTAAAGACCTGGAATAGATAACACAAGACTGAAAAAGAAATAAACATTTGGAGAAATAGCACTACACTTATTCATGATTCACTATAAAGATATAATAATCAAGACTGTTCAATATTGATGAAATAATAGACAAGTAGAACAATGGAACAAAATAGAGAGCCAAGACATGGAATACACAGACACAGGCAATGGATGTTTGTTAAAGGAGCAAAGACAACTCAATGGAGAAACTAGAGTGTTATAAAAAAAAATCCTGGAAAAAGAAAAAAAAACAACAAATGTAGACTTTATACTTTAAAAAATAACTCTAAATTGTAGATGTAGAAGTAATATGCAAAATTACAAAAATTCTAGAATATATTATCGGAGAAAAACCTAGGTTACTGTAGATTTGGCAGCAAATATTTAGACACAACACTAAAGCATCACCCATGGAAAGAACAAAATAAATAGACTTCTGTTCTGAGCAAGTTACTTTTAACATAATAAAAATATGTGCCATGATCTGGGTGCAAAGTTTGTAAAATGTTTATCTGATTAAAAAAAATAATGTGTACTCAAAATATACAGAGAACAATTTAAACTCAAAAGTACAAAAAGAAAAAAGTAAATTAAAAAAATGAAAAGCAGATCTGTATAAACAGCTCACTAAAAAAAAGTACAGATAGCCAATAAGCATATGAAAGCAATGCTCAACAAGATATTAATGAATTGCGAATTAAAACAACATTGAAAAGCTATTATACATATATTAGAATGACCTTAACCCAGAACACTGACAATGTCACATATAGAAAAGAATGTAGAGTACCAAGAACTAATTCATTCCTGTTGGAAAAAGCAAGGTTATGCAGCCCCTTTGCAAGACAGTTTGGCAGTTTTGACAAAGCTGAACATAGTCTTAGCATACAATCCAGTAACACACAAATTAAATTGAAGACTTGGGTGCCAACAAAATGTTGCAAAGAATGTTTACAGTAGTTCTGTTTATAATTGCCAAAAACTGGAAGTAAACAAGACGCTCCTCAATAGGTGAATGCATAAACAAGCTTCTGTACACTTATGCATTGCAATGTTATTCAACAATAAGAAAAGAGGAGCTATCAAGTCATTAAATGACATGGAGGAAACGTAAATGTACATTACTAAATGAAATAAATCAATTAGGAAAGGCACTACATATTGTATATTTCCAGTTTATGATACACTGAAAAAGGTGAAACTATAGAGACAGGTAAAGAAAATCTGCCAGAGGATAAGGGAAAGGATGAAGTGACTAATTAAGTAGAGGGAATTTTAAGGTGGTGAAGCTATATTATAATATACAGTACCTAGAAAGATATATAATATAGGCATGTGAAAATCCACAAAGTTATAAACACAAAGAGGAAACCCTAGTATAAATTGTGGAGTTCTGTTAATAGCAATCAATCAGTATTGGTTGATAAATTTAAACAAATGCACCACACTAATGCAAGATACCAAAAGTAGAAAAAAAAAAAAATGATGAAGGAGTTGTATCTGATCTCTGTACCATCTGTTCAATTTTTCTGTAAATGAAAACAACTTGCAAAATAAATTGCATTAATTTTTCAAAAAGGATGAAGTAATTTTCAAGAATTTGAAAAAATAATTTTATGTAATATTTTAGTTTAATATTTTCTAAATATTACAAAATTTGCAGTACAAATAGTTTGTCATTGCTACATCATGTCTGTGACAAATGGAATTTTAAAATTATGTTAAAAACAAACTACAATATAGAAAAATATTCGATAAAACATGGAAATAAATATCTTCTTGAACAATTATGCAAGCAAAAGAAAACACTAAAATTCTATATTAAATAAGTGAAAGTGAGCATGTGCTATTTTATAATGTATAAGATAAAGTAAAAATTGTTATTTGTGGTTCATATATATATACTACTAAGTCACGTCAATCGTGTCCGACTCTGTGTGACCCCATAGATGGCAGCCCACTAGGCTCCCGTCCCTGGGATTCTCCAGGCAAGAGTACTGGAGTGGATTGCCATTGCCTTCTCCATATATATATATGTAAATATATATATAGATCCTACGTACATATAGGGTTGGCCAAAAATGTCATTTGGGTTTTCCATAAGATCTTATAGAAAAACAAAATGACATTTTTGGCCAACCCAATGTACCAAGCATAAAGCAGAATTATTATCTATGAATCAAACTTTGAGAAGCTTTTGAACAAAATGAAATCACCCATGAGTTTTTTTACTGTTTTGTCTACATTAATACAGACACAAATTCTATGTATGGTCTCCTATTAGTGTCCTATTTTATAAATGTGTTCTTAGTGTCAACTATTTTGATATTAAATGACTCTAATTCAATTTTTGAAAACAACTTCTCAGAAGATATGCCTTCAGATAGAAGTACAAGCCATGAAGCTGATGCTTCTTTTTCTCTTACTTTTCTTTCTAAATTCTGGATCTCTTAGTCTTGTTTATCACAGTATCTGCCTCTGCGTAAAATATACCTAAGGTGGATAGCTAAAAAAAAAAAAATAGTGTGAAATTTAAATGTTTGTTTTATGAAAAAATCCCCATGATAAAAATATTTTTTAGAGTTATCCATGTGAGAAGCAAGTTGCAAAATGACTTGCAATGTTTTCCTTTATGTCTTTAATCTAGGGCTTGTATTCAAGGCTAGTATTAATTTTCTTTGTCCCAGGATCCTGCTACTTTGAAGGAGTTTATTTTAACTATGATTATACAGGCTCTGATTCTGTCTCACCTTTAGTTATCTAGATTTGTCCTTCTTTGGAGATGCACTGAGGCATCCCAAGGTGAATTTTTCATATGCCACACTAAAAGTTTCAGAGTAGTCATTCCAAAAACCAACCTATTAAATATGTTAAAAACTCCTCAGCTTTTTACATTAGATGTGTAACAGGGGAAAAAAAAGAAAAAGAAAAAAGGATTACTAGAAAAGAAAACCCGATCTACTGAAACTGATAATAAGCATTGGATTTATACGCTAGCCTCAAAAATCATAATTATATTTATTTTAAAAATTCACATACTTTAGTAGAGGCCCCACATCTCCAAGAAAAATAAACGATGTGGGTGATAAATTATTTTTAATAATACCTGTAAGAGATCTTCTTGCCGGTTCTTTTCCCTCCATTCTATCCATAGATGTCACATGTGCATGATTTCTGGTGGTTAGGGAGAAGCACAGCTGGTAGTTACCATTAAAACTCAAATCCACATCTGTTGTGATATTGCTGAAAGTAATACTTCACTAACTTATATGATAAAACATTTTTCACCCACCAACCCTTCTCACAGGAGTGCAAGATATTTCCAAAAAACATCTGGGCTCTCTGCTAAAAGGAGGCATTTCTTAAAAGACACTATCATCATTGGATTTTAGTATAATTTGCTAATATTATATAATGAATCACTGAAAAATAATAGTGTCAGACATGTTAATTCACAAATATATTTTTAAAATTTTTTAAATAACCCTTCTTAATTACTCCATTGTCTCAGACTTAACATAATGCCGAAATAAGCAAATTACTTTGTTTTGAAAAGTACATAAATTTTCTTTTTTTTTCTCATTTCCTTATTTCAAATTCAGCAAATTCATTTTCCCCTTAACTACTTTTCTCAAGGTTCAGAAGTCGATAAGTCTTCATGTCTCCAAAAGTTGAGCTAAAATAATTTCAGTGCTAAAATATAGAATCAAATTTTAAAATTCCATACTTTTTAAAATAAGCTTTTATAAATATTTTTCTTATTTGCTGTACTGTACAATAGTTGTGAATCAGTGAAGTTGCTCAGTCGCGTTCAACTCTGTGATCCCATGGACTGTAGCCTACCAGGCTCTTCCACCCACGGAATTTTCCAGGCAAGTGTACTGTAGTATGTTGCCATTTCCTTCTCCAGGGGATCTTCCTGACCTGGGAATCGATCCAGTCTCCCACATTGTAGGCAGGCGCTTTACCGTTGAGCTACCAGAGAAGTACCAATAGTTGTATTGTTTCTTCATCTCAAAAAATACTAGTTGACCACACAGAAAATAATTAGCATTGATCTCAGGTCTCTAAATATCTGTGAAAAGAAGAGAAGCAAAAAGCAAAGGAGAAAAGCAAAGATATACACATTTGAATGCAGAATTCCAAAGAACAGCAAGGAGAGATAAGAAAGCCTTCCTCAGTGATCAGTGCAAATAAATAGAGAAAAACAATAGAATGAGAAAGACTAGAGATCTCTTCAAGAAAATTAGAGATACCAAGGGAACATTTAATGCCAAGATGGGCTCAGTAAAGGACAGAAATGGTATGGACCTAACAGAAGCAGAAGATATTAAGTGGCAAGAATTCACAGAACTATACAAAAAAGATCTTCATGACCCAGATAATCATGATGGTGTGATTGCTCATCTAGAGCCAGACATTCTGGAATGTGAAGTCAAGTGGACCTTAGGAAGTATCAGTAAGAACAAAGCTAGCAGAGGTGATGGAATTCCAGTTGAGTTATTTCAAATCCTGGAAGATGATACTGCGAAAGCGCTGCACTCCATATGCCAGCAAATTTGGAAAGCTCACCAGTGGCCACAGGACTGGAAAAGGTCAATTTTCATTCCAATCCCAAAGAAAGGCAATGCCAAAGAGTGCTCAAAGTACCACACAATTGCACTTATCTCACACTCTAGTAAATTAATACTCAAAATTCTCCAAGCCAGGCTTCAGCAATATGTGAACCGTGAGCTTCCAGGTGTTCAAGTTGGTTTCAGAAAAGGCAGAGGAACCAGAGATCAAACTGTCAACATCCACTGGATCATGGAAAAAGCAAGAGTTCCAGAAAAACATCTATTTCTGCTTTATGGACTATGCCAACACCTTTGACCGTGTGGATCATAATAAACTGTGGAAAATTCTTCAAGAGATGGGAATACCAGACCACCTGGTTTGCCTCTTGAGAAACCTATATGCAGGTGAGGAAGCAACAGTTAGAACTGGACATAGAACAATAGACTGGTTCCAAATAGGAAGAGGAGTAAGTCAAAGCTGTAATATTGCCACCCTGCTTATTTAACTTATATACAGAATACATTATGAGAAACGCTGGGCTGGATAAAGCAAAAGCTGGAATCAAGGCTGCTTGGAGAAATATCAGTAACCTCAGATATGCAGATGATGCCACCCTTATGGCAGAAAGTGAAGAGGAACTAAAAAGCCTCTGGATGAAAGTGAAAGAGGAGAGTGAAAAAGTTGGCTTAAAGCTCAACATTCAGAAGTCTAACAATATGGCATCCAATCCCATCACTTCATGGCAAATAGATGGGGAAACAGTGGAAACAGTGACTGACTTTATTTTGGGGGGCTTCAAAATCACTGCAGATGGTGATTGCAGCCATGAAATTAAAAGACGCTTATTCCTTGGAAGAAAAGTTATGACCAACTTAGATAGTATATTCAAAAGCAGAGACATTACTTTGCCGACTAAGGTTCATATAGTCAAGGCTATGGTTTTTCCAGTGGTCATGTATGGATGTAAGAGTTGGACTATAAAGAGGGCTGAGCATAGAAGAATTTATGCTTTTGAACTGTAGTGTTGGAGGAGACTCTTGCAAGTCTCTTGGACTGCAAGGAGATCCAACCAGTCCATCCTAAGGGAAATCAGTTCTGGGTGTTCATTGGAAGGACTGATGTTATAGCTGAAACTCCAGTATTTTCGCCACCTGATGTGAAGAGCTGACTCATTTGAAAAGACTCTGATGTTGGGAAAGATTGAAGGCAGGAGGAGAAGGGGACAACAGAGAATGAGATGATTAGATTGCATCACCGACTCAATGGACATGAGTTGGCATTAATCTGGGAGCTGGTGATGGACAGGGAGGCCTGGCGTGCCACATTTCATGGGGTCACAAAGAGTTGGACACGACTGAGCGACTGAACTTAACAGTGCTCTAATTTAGTCATTGTATAAGTTCTTAGATTTTTATTCAATATTTCTGGGTTATACATGCCACAATATCTGTTTTAATTAGGATAGATGGCATTAGGTGATATATGAACCATTATACTAAGTGGAAACTTCTGAAAGAGATGGGAATACCAGACCACCTGACCTACTTCTTGAGAAACCTCCATATAAGTCAGGAAGCAATAGTTAGAACTGGACATGGAAAACCAGACTGGTTCCAAATATGAAAAGGAGTACATCAAGGCTGTATATTGTCACTCTGCTTACTTAACTTATATGCAGAGTACATCATAAGAAATGCTGAGCTGGAAGAAGCACAAGCTGGAATCAAGATTGCTGGGAGAAATAACAATCACCTCAGATATGCAGATGACACCACCCTTATGGCAGAAAGTGGAGAGGACCTAAAAAGCCTTTTAATGAACGTGAAAGAGGAGAATGAAAAAGTTGGCTTAAAACTCAACATTCAGAAAACTAAGATTATGGCATCTGGTCCCATCACTTCATGGCAAATAGATGGGGAAACAGTAGAAACAGTGACTGACTTTGTTTTTTGGGGCTCCGTAATCACTGCAGATGGTGACTGCAGCCATGAAAGTAAAAGGCACTTCCTCCTTGGAAGGAAAGTTATGACCAACGTAGATAGCACAAAAGTCTGTCTAGTTAAGGCTATGGTTTTCCCAGTGGTCATGTATGGATGTGAAAGTTGGACTGTGAAGAAAGATGAGCACCAAAGAATTGATGCTTTTGAACTGTGGTGTTGGAGAAGACTCTTGAGAGTCCCTTGGACTGCAAGGAGATCCAACCAGTCCATTCTGAAGGAGATCAGTCCTGGGATTTCTTTGGAAGGAATGATGCTAAACCTGAAACTCCAGTACTTTGGCCACATCATGTGAAGAGTTGACTCATTGGAAAACACCCTGATGCTGGGAGGGATTGGAGACAGGAGGAGAAGAGGATGACAGAGGATGAGATGGCTGGATGTCATCACCGACTCGACGGACATGAGTTTGGGTGAACTCTGGTAGTTAGTGATGGACAGGGAGGCCTGGCGAGCTGCAGTTCATGGGGTCACAAAGAGTCGGACACAGCTGAGCAACTGTACTAAACTAATACTGAATTATGAAAAGTACTTCAGTAATCAAAGTAAGTCATTAATTTGTAGTTGAAAGCTCTGAGATTTTCAAGTATTAAAAAACAGTTATGCTCAGGTATGTCCAAAATGAACATATGGATAAAATGCTGTAGCATATCTGTGCACAAAGAAATTCTTCTCATTTCTGGATATTTTCTAAAGTTATTAATTATATTTTCAAAATTATTCGAGTACAATTAGTCATGGATCTGTTTGGAAAATTTAGACATTTTTTAGTGAAGTTGTTGCTGAACTTTAAACTGTTAATACAATCAACAAATAAATACATGGCAGTTATTGAAAGCAAGGAAGGTAAAAATGATTCAGATTCAGGAATCAGATGAGGTAGCATATTGTAGGCCTCATAAAGAGACTGGTCTTCAATATTATGGAAATAATTTGGAGAGATTGAGACAGGAGTGTGTATTGCTGTCATTTATCTAGTTTTAAGACATTATTCTTACTACTGTTTTGAGAGAAAGTTATTGGGAGAAAAGAGTAGAAGCTGGAGGCTAGACATGAGACTACATTAGTATCAGTGACATGTTAAGTCAAAAATATATGTTGAAATTTGGATTGTCAGTAGGTTCAGGTGGTACAAGTAAGTTACATGATCAAATGTCAGATTTCCTATCATTCTTGTTTTAGTCACCCTCTCCCTTAGCCACACCTAAGGCATCATTAGTTTTACTTCATGAAAGGGAAAATTAGGCCAAGTTCAAAATGGATTCTCCACATATATTATACATATATTATAAGAAGGGAGAAATGAGATTTGGCAATAACATCCTCATGCTGCTTTCTGAATGGTTAGGGAAAAGAGTACACAGATCTTGGATCAGAACACCTAGTCATCATCACTGGAGGAAGATGTGGTTACAGAGAAGATTTCACCTACACTCATGGGCAGATGTGAATGCTTTGATTGCTTCATCTGACCTTTTATGAAACAAGGTTATAATATTATTAACAAGAAAGTCTTGGAAAAAGTGTTGTGAATGGGTCTTTTGGAATCACCACAAGTGCATAGACCTTTTGTATCTCATATCCTGAGAGCAGCATTTACTGCAGAAGAGATACTGGACCACCATAAATGTTTTGTGGTTCTTGCATACCAGTACAATGAACAGTCTTCATGGTGTCAGACATGCAGGGTATGAGATCTGAGTTACCATGCAGCACTGAGCTGAGCTCCCTATGCTATACAGGTTCCCACTAACCAACTTTTTTACACGTGGCAGTGTGCATATGCCAGTGCTACTCTCCCAATTCATCCAGCCCCCCTTCTGCCTCCTTCCTCCTCATCCACACATCCTTTCTCTATGTCTGTCTTTTTATTCCTGCCCTGCAAGTGTAGCCCTTTAATTTTTAACATGACTGTTGGAATTATTAATTTTACTCTAGAAGTTCTCAATAGCCATCATAGTGGAGAATTAGTATCTTACCATGAGTGGATCTGAATTGTGAAAGGAATAGATCAGAGTACAGATGATCTTGGTGGTGTCTCCATCTATATTTCTGCATCACATAGTAATTTATACAGGCCAATCCAATCATTCCCATATAAACATTTTCTCATTATCACTGAAAAGATCCCTATGGATACTAGAGCAGGATCAGACTGTGTTTGTGGCAGACTAGAAGTGCCAAGGAATTAACAACCCCGGGAGCCCCTCTCAACCAATAGCTGATAGGAACTAATGGGTGAATATCCACAGCTGAAAACTAGGACCTCATGACAAATACATGAAATCTAAGAAAATGATACAAACGAACATATTTACAAAACAGAAAACAGACTCCCAGACAGAGAGAACATCCTTATGGCTACCAAAGAGGAAATGTAGTGGGGGAGGGATAAATTAGAGGTTTGGGATTAACCCATATACATTACTATGAGTAAAGTAGATAAACAAGGACATACTGTATAGCACAAGAATTCTACTCAAAATTCTGTAATAAATTATATGGGAAAAATCTGAAAAAAATGGCTATATGAAGATGTATAGCTGAATAACTTTGACGACCTCTGGGAACTGACACCATACTGCAAATCAACTAAACTTCAATAAAATATTTTATCAAAAGATAAGCCATATTTTAAATTTGAAAAAAAAAATGGAAAACACCCTGCAAGCTAAAAGACAGATTATCTTTCCAACAAATACTTCCTATTATCACCTCAAAAAAATGTTGCTATTGTTGAGTCACCAAGTTCTGTTCCACTCTTCGTGATCTCATGGACTGCAGCAGGCCAAGCTCCTCTCCTCCACTATTTCTTGGACTTAGCTCAAATTCATGTCCATTGAGTCAGTGATGCTATCTAACTATCTCATCCTCTGCTGTCCCTTTCTCCTTTTGTCTTCAATCTTTTCCAACATCAGAGTCTTTTCCAATAAGTCAGCTCTTTGCATCAGGTGGCCAAAGTACTGGAGCTTCAGCTTCAGCATCAATCCTTCCAATGAATATTCGGGGTTTATTTCCTTTGACTGGTTTGATCTCCTTGCAGTCAAACAGATTCTCAAGGGATTTCTTTAGCACCACAANTCAGAGTCTTTTCCAATAAGTCAGCTCTTTGCATCAGGTGGCCAAAGTACTGGAGCTTCAGCTTCAGCATCAATCCTTCCAATGAATATTCGGGGTTTATTTCCTTTGACTGGTTTGATCTCCTTGCAGTCAAACAGATTCTCAAGGGATTTCTTTAGCACCACAAATTGAGAGCGTCAATTCTTCAGCACTGCTAAATCACTTCAGTTGTGTCCGACTCTGTGTGACCCCACAGACGGCAGTCCACCAGGCTACCATAACCTAGCACTCAGCCTTCTTTATGTTCCAGCTCTCATATCTGAATATGACTGTTGGAAAACCATAGCTTTGGCTATATAGACCTTTGACGGCCAACTGCTGTCTCTGCTTTTTAATATGCTGTCTAGGTTTGTCATAGCTTTCTTTCCAAGGAGCAATAATCTTTTAATTTTAGGCTGCAGTTACCATCCACAGTGATCTTGGACCTCCAGAATATAAAATTTGTCACTGTTTCCACTTTTTCCACTTCTATTTGCCATGAAATGATGGGACCAGATTCCATGATGTTAGTTTTTAAACGCTGAGTTTTAAACCAGCTTTTTCACTTTCCTTTTTCATTCAAAAAATACTGGCCTCTTTTACCTCAAAAAATATTTTTACTCAAAACTTGAGGGAAGTTCCTAAAAGAAATTTAAATGGATACCCCATGCCTTCTGCTTTTATAAATAAGTACTTCAATACAAGTACTAGGTCATTGTTTATGGGAAGCCTGATTATATGCAGCTTAGCACATATCTTTGAAGAATAAAAGTTCAGAGGATTGTGTGCATTTTGATATTTCTCTCCCTTTAAGCATTCCCATAATTACCTGTATACCATATTTGAACTTTACAGGGCTATTTTTTCACGTGTCCTTGTCCATTTCCCATGGTAGTCACGATATCCACACTTGTTTATGATGCTCTTTCCTCTTCTAATTCAGTCAGACACTGATATCCAAAACTAAAAGATTGAAATATACACTTTATATAAAATAACAGTGAAATAGAAGGGGATCTGGATTTTCTAGGTCACAAGGCTAAAACAGCAGAGCTTTGACTGCCACCTGAATAAACTGAAAAGTCTTCTTTTGTCCTGAAACTTTTTCAAAAGTTGTAGCTTTAAAGCATTCTTTAAAATGTATTCACTTGTATTCCCCAAGAATCATGAGTTTTCTACATGAGTTAAATAAGTTAAAAAATTTATAGAAGTGGTTCAGTTCAGTTCAGTCGCTCAGCCGTGTCCGACTCTTTGCGACCCCATGAATCGCAGCACGCCAGGCCTCCCTGTCCATCACCATCTCCCGGAGTTCACTCAGACTCACGTCCATCAAGTCCATGATGCCATCCAGCCATCTCATCCTCTATCGTCCCCTTCTCCTCCCGCCCCCAATCCCTCCCAGCATCAGAGTCTTTTCCAATGAGTCAACTCTTCGCATGAGGTGGCCAAAGTACTGGAGTTTCAGCTTTAGCATCATTCCTTCCAAAGAAATCCCAGGGTTGATCTCCTTCAGAATGGACTGGTTGGATCTCCTTGCAGTCCAAGGGACTCTCAAGAGTCTTCTCCAACACCACAGTTCAAAAGCATCAATTCTTTAGCATTCAGCTTTCTTCACAGTCCAACTCTCACATCCATACATGAC
>SJYX01008976.1:126260-175218 GCA_006410675.1 Oreotragus oreotragus
CCAAGAGTAACCGTCTTTTAATTTCATGGCTGCAGTCACCATCTGCAGTGATTTTGGAGCCCAAAAAATAAAGTCTGACACTGTTTCCACTGTTTCCCCGTCTATTTCCCATGAACTGATGGGACCAGATGCCATGATCTTCATTTATAAGACTGGAAAATGTCAGTTTTTATTGCAGTCCCAAAGATGGGACTGGGAATGTCAAACAGTGTTCAAACTACTTCACAATTGCGCTCATTTAACACACTAGCAAAGTAATGCTCAAAATTCTCCCAGCCAGGTTTCAACAGTACATGAACCGAGAACTTCCAGAGGTTCAGGCTGGATTTAGAAAAGGCAGAAGAACCAGAGATCAAATTGTTAACATCCATTGCATCATATAAAAAACAAGGGAGTTCCAGAAAAACATCTACTTCTGCTTTATTGACTAAACCAAAGCCTTTGTGTGGATCGCAACAAACTGTGGAACATTCTTCAAGTGATGGGAATACCTGACCTGCCTCCTGAGAAATACGTATGCAGTTGAAGAAGCAACAGTTAGAACTGTACATGGAACAACGAACTGGTTCCAAATTGGGAAAGGAGTACATCAAGACTGTATATTGTGAGGCTGTTTATTTAACTTCTATGCAGTGCGTATCATGTGAAACACTGGGCAAGATGAAGCACAAGCTAGCATCAAGATTGCCAGGAGAAATGTCATTAACCTCAAATAAGCAGATGACATACCCTGATGACAGAAAACAAAGAAGAACTAAAGATCCTCGTGATGAAAGTGAAAAAGGAGAGTGAAAAGGGTGGCTTAAAACTCAGCATTCAAACAACAAAGATTACGGCATTCAGTCCCATCACTTCATGGCAAATAGATTGGGAAACAATGGAAACAGTGACAGACTTTATTTTGGGGGGCACAAAAATAACTGCAGATGGTGACTGGAGCCAGCCATGAAATGAAAAGACACTTGCTCCTTGGAAGAAAACTATGACAAACATAGACAGCATATTAAAAAGAAGAGACATTACTTTGCCAACAAAGGTCTGGTCTAGGCAAAGCTATATTTCCCAGTAGTCATGTATGGATGTGAGAGCTGGACCATAAAGAAGGTTGAACATTGAAGAATTGAAGCTTTTGATCTATGGTTTTGGAGAAGACTCTTGAGAGTCCCTTGGACTGCAAGGAGATCACATCAGTCAATTCTGAAGTAAATTAGTCCTGAATAGTCATTGGAAGGACTGATGCTGAAGCTGAAGTTCCAGTTCTTTGTCGACCTGATGCGAAGAACTGACTCACTGGGAAAGATCCTGATGCTGGGAAAGGTTGAAGACAGAAAGAAAAGGGGATGACAGAGGATGAGATGGCTGGATGACATCAACGTTCGATGGCACATGAGTTTGGTTGAACTCCAGCAGTTGGTGATGGACAGGGAAGCCTGGCGTGCTGCAGTGTATGGGTTCACAAAGAGTCCAACATGACTGAGTTATTGAACTGAACTGAACTGAATGAAAGGTGACCCTTACTAATCCCAATAGTAATTTTAAACCTAACATCAGTTCAGTTCAGTTCAGTCACTCAAGAATTGCAACATGCCAGGACTCCCTGTCCATCACCAACTACTGGAGTTCAACCAAACTCATGTGCATCCAAACGGTGATACCATCCATACATTTCATCCTCTGTTGTTTCCTTCTCCTCCTGCCCCCAATCCCTTCCAGCATCAGTATCTTTTCCAATGGGTCAACTCTTCGCACAAGGTGGCAAAAGTATTGGAGTTTCAGCCTCAGCATCAGACCTTTCAAAGAACACCCAGGACTGGTCTCCTTTAGGATGGACTGGTTGGACCTCCTTGCAGTCCAAGGGACTCTCAAGAGTCTTCTCCACCACCACAGTTCAAAAGCATCAATTCTTCAGCACTCAGCTTTCTTCATAGTCCAACTCTCAAATCCATCCATGACCACTGGAAAAACCATAGCCTTGACTAGATGGACCTTTGTTGGCAAAGTAATGTCTCTGCTTTTTAATATGTCATCTAGGTTGGTCATAACATTTCCTCCAAGGATAAGCATCTTTTAATTTCATGGCTGCAATCATCATCTGCAGTGAAGTCTGACACTGTTTCCACTGTTTCTGCATCTATTTGCCATGAAGTGATGGGACCAGATGTCATGATCTTAGTTTTCTGAATGTTGAGCTTTAAGCCAACTTTTTCACTCTCCTCTTTCACTTTTATCAGGAGGCTTTTTAGTTCTTCTTCACTTTCTGCCATAAGGATGGTGTCATCTGGATATCTGAGGTTATTGATATTTCTCCTGGCAATCTTGATTCCAGCTTGTGCCTCTTCCAGCTCAGCGTTTTGTATGATATACTCTGCATATAAGTTAAGTAAGCAGGGTGACAATATACAGCCTTGACGTACTCCTTTTCTTATTTGAAACCAGTCTTTTGTTGCATGTCCAGTTCTAACTGTTGGTTCCTGACCTGCATACAGGTTTCTCAAGAGGCAGGTTAGGTGGTCTGGTATTCCCATCTCTTGAAGAATTTTCCACAGTTTATTGTGATCTACACAGTCAAAGGCTTTGACATAAAAGAGAAATAGATGTTTTTCTGGAACTCTCTTCCTTTTTCGATGATCAAGTGGATGTTGGCAATTTGATCTCTGGTTTCTCTGCCTTTTCAATAACCAGCTTGAACATCAGGAAGTTCACAGTTCACGTATCACTGAAGACTGGCTTGGAGAATTTTGAGCATTTCTTTACTAGCGTGTGAGATGAATGCTACTGTGTGATAGTTTGAGCATTATTTGGCATTGCCTTTTTTTGGGATTGGAATGAAAACTGACCTTTTCCAGTCCTGTGGCCACTGCTGAGTTTTCCAAATTTGCTGGCAGTGCTTTCACAGCATCATCTTTCAGGATTTGAAATAGCTCAATTGGAATTCCATCACCTCCACTAGCTTTGTCCATAGTGATGCTTTCTAAGGCCCACTTGACTTCACGTTCCAGGATGTCTGGCTCTAGGTTAGTGATCACACAGACGTTTTAGAACTAACATCCAAACCTAACAAACATAGATATTATAAAATTTGTTGGGTCTATCTGACCTACATAGTGAAAGTAATTTTTTTTTTAATGCTCAGACTTAGAGTTTTAAAAATTGCCTTTGTTGTTTTATTTCTGAAACTTCAAACTTGAAAATTCTCATGCAATTCTGACTTTGTACAATTTTAAGAAGAACTTGGCCCATGTCAGGAAATATTTATTCTAAACATTATTTATGTCTGGAATTTCTTTAGAGGAAAGAATAGTACATTAATATTCGGTGTCTCTCTGTTCATAAAGAACTGTGACACATGCAAACTTTTTCACTTTTAATATGAAGTCTAGAGAATAAATATATTTTATGACACTGTCTTCTGATAACCTTTAAAACCATGTAGTTCTCAATTATGTTGAAAGAGATGACTGAATTTATTACCAATGCTTTTTAAATGAGCTCATAAAACAAATGTTTAGTAATCATTATAATAAATAATAAAAGCTACAAATGATGGTTAAATGGTATTTTGTCGCTGTTGTTCAGTCACCCAGTCGTGTCCACCTCTTTGTGACTCCATGGACTGTAGCACAACAGGATTCTCTGTCTTGCTCACACCTTTTAAACTGTATCAATTCAGTTCATTTCAGTCGCTCAGTCGTGTCCAACTCTGTGAACCCATGAATCGCAGCACGCCAGGCCTCCCTGTCTATCACCAGCTCTCAGAGTCTATTCAAACTCATGTCCATCGAGTCGGTGATGCCATCCAGCCATCTCATCCTCTGTCGTCCCCTTCTATCCCTCCCAGAATCAGGGTATTTTCCAATGAGTCAACTCTGCATCAGGTGGCAAAAGTATTGGAATTTCAGCTTTAGCATCAGTCCTTCCAATGAACACTGATTTCCTTTAGGATGGACTGGCTGAACCTCCTTGCAGTCCAAGGAACTCTGAAGAGTCTTCTCCAACACCCCACAGTTCAAAAGCGTCAATTCTTCGGCACTCAGCTTTCTTCACAGTCCAACTCTCACATCCATACATGAGTACTGGAAAAACCATAGCCTTGACTAGATGGACCTTTGTTGGCAAAGTAATGTCTCTGCTTTTGAATATGCTGTCTAGGTTTGTCATAACTTTCCTTCCAAGGAGTAAATGTCTTTTAATTTCATGGCTGCAGTCTCCATCTCTAGTGATTTTGATATGACCAAATACATAAAATTATCAAAACTTTGTTGTGCACTCTAGAACATATAATATTGAATAAAATATCTTGTCTTATGAGTCATTGTAATAGCCTGCAATAAGGGAAAAAAAAAACAAAACAAGCTTCCATCATACTGGTTCATTGTAGTAAAGCGAAATAAAAATTTCCTTTCTGAAAAGTTCTGAACACTTTTCAGCTATTACAGCGTAATGATACTTACACTCTGTCAAAAAATATTCCCTTTCTCTTTCCTGTGACAATTGACTTGAGCCTAAATTAAAGTCCTTTAAGGTACCAATCTTGTTGTGCTGTATTGTCACTGAGTACCATTAATTCAGTTCTTAGTAGTCTACTTTTACTGACTGATTGCAGCTGCAGTTTCTGGAGAAGTAAAAGATCTGTAGCTAATATTCATTTCTCCCAATTTATAATTTCAAACTGTAATGATTATGGTGTACTTATTTCGTTTTCCCTATTTCAGATAGTAAAAGGAAGTTCATTGAAAAAGAGATAGCTAGACCCTTCTGAGCAGTGCCTATCCTGACATAAATTACTCTCTTTTGAATTTTCAGTTTAAGGAAAATTTGCCATTATAAGCTTGTTACATATAATTCGAAAATGTTTCTTGGATAATTGTTTTCTGTTATAAAATATATACAATGGCCTCTATAAAAACTGGTGTATATTTTTATTTTACTATAGATTATTCTAATATTTTCCCCTGTTGTTAACTAAATTAGAAACTCAACTAAGTTTTCTACTTCAGAAAAATTAACTTTGATTTTAACAATCTCCTTCAGTCTTTTGAATTGCAAGGAATCTAGTTAGGTTACCTATCTGGGAAACATACTTATATATTGATATATATTGGCAAAATTTCCAAACAGTCCAAATCTTAACAGTACTCATCTTGCATGATTCATTTTTAGTGTTTTCCTTCTTATTTTACAAGTAATCTCAGAGGTGAGAATCAAGCTTTTAAAATAGACGTGTTTGTGTGTGTGTGTGTGTGCACCAAGTCTCTTCCTTCATGTCACCTCTTTAAGATCTCATGGACTGTAGGCCACCAGGCTCCCCTGTCCATGGGATTGTTCAGGCAAGAATACTGGAGTTGGTTGCCATGCCCTCCTCCTGCGATCTTCCCAACCCAGGAATTGAACACATCTCTTACGTCCATCAGTGTATGACATTTACCACCACATAGTCCTAGCCGATGCCAATAATAAAAGAAAATAAACGAAAATAATAAGCAAAATTTCAGAGCTAAAGTTTGTTTAATATAATGTTAAACCCAAATAGATGTTTTAAAATTCCCTTTTAATTTTACAACTGTTTAGATTCCCAGAACAGAGAAGGCAATGACACCCCACTCCAGTACTCTTGCCTGGAAAATCCCATGGACTGAAGGGCCTTCAGTCCATGGGGTCGCTGAGGATCGACTGAGGGTGAGCTGCCGTCTATGGGGTCGCCCAGAGTTGGACATGACTGAAGTGACTTAGCAGCAGCATCAGATTCCCAGAAAAGCTGCAAAATTAGTATTGAGTATTCCCATATATCCTTTACCATTTTCCTTTTATTAACATATTATATCCTCACATCAATGTGCTGAATTTGTTCCAACTAATGACCTGATATGTTATTAGCATTTTATTATTAATAACTAAAGCCAACATTTCATTCAGATTTCCTTAGTTTTTAACTAATATTCCTTTTCTGTTTCAGAATTGCAACCATATGGTTGTGACTCTGCAGATTTCTCTAGACTGTGACAGAGTCTCAGGCTTTCCTTGTTTCTGATGACCTTTACAACTGGAGGAGTACTTTGTAGAATGCTTCTAAATTTGGGATCACCTAATTTTTCTTTATTGTTAGGATGTAGTGATTTTTTGAAGTGAAGAACAAAACAGAGGCCAAATGCCATTTCCTCACATCTGTTAACTTGACTTGTCACTTATAATGTTTAACTTAGTTACCTGGGTGAAGTAGTGTTGCTCATTTTTCTTCATAATAAAATTACTCTTTTCCCTTTCCATCCTGTGCTCTTTGAAAGGATATCACTGTAAGTAGCCCATGCCTAAGGAAGGCTCTATTTCCTTGAGAGAGGAGTCTCTACATAACCTATTTGGAATTTTTCTGTATGGAATGAATATTTTCCATCTCACTACTTAATGTATTCAATCCACCATCCAATCAGTATAGATTTATGAATATATATTTTATTTCTTTTTAAAATTTTTAAAATATAGTTGCTATGTTAGTTTTAAAAAAGTGATTCTACTTTTCAGTATATAAAGAATCCACCTGCTGATCCCTGAGTTGGGAAGATCCCGTGGAGCAGTAAATGGTAACCTGATCCAGTATTCTTGCCTGGGAAATCCCATGAATAGATGAGCCTGATAGGCTACAGCTAAAGCCTATGGGCCTGCAAAAAAGCTGGACATGACTTGGCAACTAAGCAATAATAACAACTATATATATATACATATATATATTTCAAATTAATTTCCTTTATAAGTTATTAAAACATATTAATCATTGTTCCCTGTGCTAAACAGTAGGTCCTTGTTGTTTATCTATTTTACATAAGGTAGTATGTTTATGTCGGGGAAGGCAATGGCACCCCACCCCAGTACTCTTGCCTGGAAAATCCAATGGACGGAGTAGCCTGGTGGGCTGCAGTCTATGGGGTCGCTAACAGTGGGACAGACTGAGCGACTTCACTTTCACTTTTCTCTTTCATGCATTGGAGAAGGAAATGGCAACTCACTCCAGTGTTCTTGCCTGGAGAATCCCAGGGATGGGAGAGCCTGGTGGGCTGCCGTCTACGGGGTCACACAGAGTCGGACACGACTGAAGTGACTTAGCAGCAGCAGCAGCAGTATGTTTATGTTAATCCCAACCTCTTAATTTATCCCTCTTCCCCTTCCCCTTTGGTAACCATAAGTTTGTCTTCTACGTTTGTGGGTGTATTTCTGCTTTTTATATAAAGTTCATTTGTATCATTTTTTTATATTCCACATAGGTGATATCATGTATCTGTCTTCCTCTGGCTTGCTTCACTTAGTATAATAATCTCCAGGTTTATCCCTATTACTGCAAATAGCATTATTTCATTCTTTTTTATGGCTAAAGAGTACTTCATTGTATATATGTAACACATCTTCTTTATCCATTCATCTCTTGATGAACACAGGTTGCTTTCATGTCTTGGCTACTGTCAGTAGTGTGAAAGAGCTTTGGGACACTCTAATTCTATGATATTTATTTTATTTGATCAAACTGTTTTAGCTTTGGCCACTGGCAGTTATTTCAGTTGACGCCTGGCCACTTTAACATGCCCTCAAATATATATATTTTTATTAGCACTTGCTTTCTGACATGCCTTACAGGCTTATCTTGTAAATTCCTTGCCCTAGTTTTAGAATGAGATATTTTTCAAGGACCCCTGCTTCCATTAGCTGAAGCAAGGCATCAGAAACCCAAACTTAAATACTGGTTGTACTCATTGCTACAGATATGAATTAATTTTGAGGAAAAAGAATTCAATGATTTTGAATTTCATAGACAAGAGAAATTTATTTTTTCCACATAAAATCACTGACTCATGTTCAGAGTTAGTATTCAATGTTTAGCTTTTCAGACATTAACTACCAATGTAATGTTTGAGTCTCAATTTCTTCATCTGTAAAATAATGTATAAAAGTAATGAACAGGAGCACTCCAGGGAGATGAAAACATTGTTTGGAGAGTTCTCTGACCTATAGAGTATTTATTCTTTTCTATAACGTAAATACCCTCCAAAATGACTGATTTCAAACTATCAGAAATTACAGGCTTGCAGAAATTACTGAACATTTAATTATTGGTGTTCTTGAGTTGGTATGAGTCATCTTCAGTCATATCATGGGCAGGTCATACATGTGCAGACACTCCTAAACATATAGCCTTAAGCCATGTGTGTACAAACACAAATGCATGCAAATGTTTAAGTAAATAGAAAGTTTGACTTCAAGAGCAAATTAAAATTCAGTGTGCCACCATAGGCTGAGGAAAGGAGCACTCCTCATCATGTCCCTCTGTCCTTAGGTTGGGTCTGAGTTGAAGCCAGAGTTTCCTGAACCAGGTCTCCTCTGAGAGTCACAGTCGGGCCTGACCAGATCCTCAGTTAAGCTAATAAGATTCCCTGTGGCATGAGGGGAGAGAAACAGAGCAAGTCCTAGAGGTGATCTCTGTTCTCTTAGGATAAGGAACTCCACCAGAGCAGTTTGAGGAGAGACTGAACACAGAAGATGCCCACCAAAGAATGAGATGGCACAGCAGTCCTGCCCACTTGAGTGTGATTCTCAAATTCACAGGCATTCCCTCAATCCCCTCCACTGATTCATGTAGACCTGATAATTAATATTTGAATGTCTTTGCCCTTCAGGACAAGTTGAATATTTCCCACATATGGCAGGGCTTCCAGTAGTCAAGGAGCTGCCAGGTTTTCTCCTGGATGAAGATCTGATCCCTTGTTCCTCTTGAAGGTTATTATTTTCTAAGTGCTGGTCATGGGTGGGTGTCAGGAAGTAGTCTCAGGGGCCTTGGTTACCTGGAGCTTTCCTTCTCCAGTGTTGTCTGTGAAGGATCCTGGTTGAGATCCTGGACAGTGATGCTGCCCTCTTCAATTTATGAAAATATAAGGTTTCCAAAGCCCTATGGGACATTTGTAGACGGATTCCTTTTGAAAGACACAATCATGAGCAATGTGGACACCAGCCACTTCATGTGTTTATCGACTAGGTCAAGGGCCAATGATTTCTGGACTTTGTTGATGGAGTTCTACCACAACTTTGACTCCAGTTTTCTGAGTGCAGACCTTCTTTTAAGTCTTTCTCCAGATAAAGAAGGTACATAGATATGTAAGTGTAATTTTACCTATGTTTATTTTCTCCAATCATTAAAGGTATTCTGAATATATTCAAGCTCTTTTAATAATTGGAGAAATAAAAAATTACCCAATAGCCATTATTTGGCTGCTCTTTGGCAAAAATTTTTCTTTTAATTTTAATTTCCACTACTAGCAGAGAAAAGAAACCTTCATGCACTCATAAAGTGAGAGAATAAATTGGTATGTCATCTTTGGACGTATATAAGACAAAATCTGTTGAATCTTACATTCTTTATATTTTGAAATTAGTAATTTCATTCATTGGAAGTTATACTAAATTAACCATAGGTAAGGTAACATAAAGAGTACAGGCACAGAAATTAAGCATCTTAGATTTAAATATAAAACCTGAATCTTAATTTCTTCCTGAATAAAACAGAGATATTGATAATAGTATTACTTCATAGTTACCGTTAGTAACATATTCATGGCATAAAATGCTAATGTTTAATCAAAGTATAATGATTATAGTAGGCTATAATAAAATTTATAAAAATTGAGTTAATGGTGACAAAATTCTACACAACTAATGAAAGCTGGTTTGAACGTTACCTTTATTCATTCTTTATAATTCTTTTCATTGTCTAATTTTTCTACTGTGAACAAATATTTCTACTGTAGTATTATTTTAGAAACACATATTTAGAAATAATTGTGCTGTTACTTGTGAGTATAATGGAATGATCAAATTAATCCAAATAGTGTACCTTCCAGATCTTGACTCAACATTGCAAATGCTTTTAAATACAGAAAATGGTTGACATGTAAAAGCATGTCATCAGCATATTTACTGACATTGTTTTACATGCTCTTTTGTGGCTTTTTTTTTCTCTTAAATATCCTTTAACTTTGTTCTGTAACACAGTTAATTTTTTTATTGTTGTTTCAATGTTTCATTTTCCCTAACGGTAAATATTTTTCCTCTGTCCCTCCCATCCCAGCAATGTTGGTTTCTTAACCTTTACAGCTAACATTATCTTGATCTTTAAGACACTAAGTGACACCCTGATGTGTTGAGTAATTATAAAAGAGAATTCCCCATTGGGAGTGTCCTCATACTATCCCAAGTATAAGATGCCTTAAGCCTTATTTCCCAAGTGTGGAACAATGGGTCAAGAAATGTTGGCTTTTCACTTACTGTAAATGCTAAAGGCACACTTTATTTTCTTCGGTGGCCCCACGTCCACTTCAGCTTTTGTGCTTTCACCACAGGAATTCTGACATGCAATATGGTTTATACAACAAGTAATGTCAGATCTATTTGTCATGTCACTTCACTCTTTTACAGATGCAGATCTAAAATCAAGCATATTTTTGGTTTTATAGTTCAAACAATAAGAATTACTTGGACTCTTGTCAATTCTCCTTGTCCTCTGTTTATTTGCTCTTCAATTTTTGTCATATTTCTTCAATTTATCCTACTTAAAGTCTAAAATACAAGATAAATTTAGGAATATGTTGGTGACAAGATTACTTCATGACTCTCTGAGTATCAGCAAGTTTTTCAAGGTGCTTCACTTCTGTTACAACAGCTTCATATTCACAAAGTTTACATAGTACAAAAATGCTTTAAAACAGATTCTTGTCTATTTGAAGAATACTGACTTATTTTCTGTTTTCAAAATTAATGCTGATCATTAATTTTAAATTTAAAATATTATAAGTAAGTGAAGGTGAAGTCGCTCAGTCGTGTCCGACTCTTTGCGACCCCGTGGACTGTAACCTACTAAGCTTCTCCGTCCATGGGATTCTCCAGGCAAGAATACTGGAGTGGATTGCCATTTCCTTCTCCAGGGGATCTTCCCGACCCAGGGATCGAACCCGGGTCTCCCACATTGAAGGCAGACACTTTAACCTCTGAGCCACCAGGGAAGCCCATTAAAATATTATACAGAGCCCAATATTATAAAAAGTAAGATATAGGTAAGGCTGCTTGTATAGACAGAACATGTCATATATTTATTTTATCTTGAATCCTTTATTTTTTCATGACTTCCTCAGCTTGGTCTTCTATTCACCTTTTTCCCTAGATTACAAAAATTTATCAGTTAGAGCTATCATTCATGTAACTGGATGTCCTGTGTTTTATTTGCTAAATCTGGCAAACTTAGATGCAGATATTTTTATTATCACAATTGGTTAAACAAGATTAAATATAATTTAAAAAATCTCTGCTGATGTCTGCTTCCTTTAGTGGAAGATATAAATGAATACATTAAATGTTTTTTAGGAGGGAACATAATAGAAAAAATAGGCAAAGACGGAGAATTTTTGGTTTTTTGTTTATGTGGCTGGCTGATTAATCTACTAATCAACCTCCAACTGACATGGTGATATACTCCTAATATTGAAGTACCAGTTATTGTCTAGTTTTTAAAATGTAAAAGGATAGACAAAGAGCCCATGCCTGGGTAACTAATATAGACAAATATTTAAGTTACAGGTTCCTATATATTTGCCACTTAGTTTGCTAACTTTGTGTGATATGTAGCCTTTTCCAATGGGATGCCTACCTGCATGTCAAATTTTCTTTTTCCCCAAACTTTTCTCTTTTATTCACATTTCTGGCTGCAACACTTCCAGGAGGGCTATGGGTTGAACTATATTTCCTGAAAATTATACATATGTTAAAATCTCCAAAGTGGTGCTATTTGGAGACTTGGCCTTTGGGAGATAAATAGGTTTAGATGAGCTCATGAGGGGAAAGCTTTCATGATGAAATCAATGCCCTTTTAAAAGCTAGCTTCATTTCTGTCTCCACCTACACACACACACACACACACACACACACACACACACACACAAGACTATATGAAGACACAGAGGATAGCTCTCTGCAACCCAGAGTCCACAGCAAAAGAGTGATCATGATGGCACCTTGATCTTGGGCTTCCAGCTTCCAGAACTGTTAGAAATAAATTCCTATGGCTCAAAGCATCCAGTCTATTATTTTTTGTTATGCAGCTGAAGCTGATTAGCACAAGGAGATAGCTCTTTGAAAAATTGTCATCTAATCACCTGTGAGACTGCAGTCATCTCATACTGCTGACAGGATCCAAGTCGCTTCCATGAGGATGCAGTTTTGCCTTACTCACTCTGTTTCCAAAACCAGACAATAACATTCCAACTAAGTGGTCGGGATTTATTTTTAAAAAACTGAAAAGGTCTATGTTATATGTTGTTTATTTTTATGTTGAATTAGATTCAGTTAAGAGTTTTAGGGGTTTCCCAGGTGGCACAGAGGTAAAGAATCCACCTGCCAATGCAGAAGACATAAAAGATGTGAGTTTGATGCCCGAGTCAGGAAGGTCCCCTGGAGGAGGAAATGGAAACTCACTCCAGTCTTCTTGCCTGGGAAATCCCAGCCATGGACAGAGGAGCCTGGTGGGCTACAGTTCATGGGCACAAAGAGTCGGACATCACTGAGCAACCAAACACATACACACACAGAGTTTTAAACTATATTTAAATCGGTGACCATTCTGTATAGTTTTAAACTATATTTAATTCAGTGACCATTCTGTATGTCCACTAGATATTCTACAAAAGGCAGTTTCTTTCTTCACTGCAGAAAGAATCATAATAACATCTTTTAGATTTCTGTAAGGGCTTATTTCTTATGAAACTAAAATTCAGAAATTCTGTCATGTAAACAGCAGATATTGTCATTGCAATACACAATTGTATTGGTTAAACTGCAATAATTTTAACAGACCATGTTTTCCATGTTCAAGCTCCATAGGCTCCTGAATTGTGGAAACCCTAGGATAGTAATCTTGAAATTTATTAGGATCTGGTTAGAGGAAGGAAGGGCTTCCCAGGTGGTGCTCTTGGGACACATAAGACATGTCAGTCCTGGGCTGGGAAGATCTCCTGGAGGAGAAATGGCATCTCACTCCAGCATTCTTGCTGGGAGAATCTCATGGGCAGAGGAGCCTGATGAGCTATGATTCATCTGGTCGCAAAAAGTTAGACCCAGCTGAGCATCTGAGGACATAGGAAGAAAAGTAGCTCTACTTCTGTCAGAACACACTATTAAACTGACTTAATATTTCATTTATTGCTCATAATTTGTATCATTAGGGAAGTGGCTTAACATTCCTGAATTTCTGTGTGAATAGTTTATAAATGTACACAACATATTATGTTATACAAATACTCCAATGTACATTCAGATATAATTTCCACAAGTTAAGAATTCACATGCCTATGTTAAGTCGATTCAGTTGTCTGACTCTCTGCGACTTCATGGACTATAGTCCACCAGATTCCTCTGTACATGGGACCCACCAAGCCAAGAATGCTGGAGTGGGTTTCCATTTCCTTCTCCAGGGGCTATTTCTTACTGAGGGATCCAACCCACATCTCTTATCCCCTGCACTGGTAGGTGGTCCTTTACCGATAGTTACCTGGGAAGCCCCTCACATGCCTACTAGCTGAAAAGTCAGCATGTGTGCATGCTCAGTCACTTCAGTCGCTTCCAACCTTGTGACCCTATGGACTGTAGACCACCAGGCTCCTGGATTCTCCAGGCAAGAATACTAGAGTGGGTTGCCATGCCTTTCTTCAGAGGATCTCCCCAATCCAGTGATCAAACGCACAACTCTTACATCTCCCGAATTGCAGACAGATTCTTTACTCACTGAGCCACCTGGAAACAAATTCCTCAACTCGCCACACTTAAAATTACCAAAGATGCCCAAGGATATACACATATCCCCTCTTTATTAATTTCCTTCCCATTTAGGTAACTGCAGAGCATTAAGTTCAGCTCCCTGTGCAATACCATAGATTCTCATTAGTTACTTATTACATACATAGTATCAATAACATATATATGTCCAGAGACAGGTTTAAGATGGCAGAGTAGAAGGATATGCACTCCTCTTCTCCTGCCAGAGAACAAAAATCATCTCTTTCTTATCTGATGGCTGTATTTAGGACTTCTTGAATGTTGTAATTTGTGCAACTAACCTAATGCCTATGCCACTTTTTATCAATTTAGAGACTTTCACTGCAGAAACAACTTGAGACCTCTAATCCTCTACTTTGATCAAGGAACAGATCTCCATATTTGCTTCATAGATTGAAGACTTGTATTAATTATATCATCATCCTTGGCAAATTTTTTTGACTTGCATTTATTTACAGTTTTTGCACTTTGTACAAACTCAGTGGATCATTTAAGATGAAAAGAAGCAGAATAATTTGCACATTGTTGTCATTTTGATGTACCTGTATATCAAGTATGTCAAATATTCATGTTTCTAAAGATAATATTTATTTATAGCACTTTGATTTAGAAGTTTTAAGTGAATCATCTAAGAAATAACATATGAGAAGTCTTCTATACCATAGAAAAGTCATTGTGTTAATTAAGTATTAATATGCTCTGAGTATGCATGTGCTCAGCCACTTAGTTGTGTCTGAGTCGTTGTGACACACAAAGAGTCAGACACAACTGAGCAATTGAACTGGACTAGACTATAGCTCCCCAGGCTCCTATGTCTATGGATTTTTCAGTTCAGTTCAGTTCAGTCACTCAGTCCTGTCCGATCATTGCGACCCCACGAACTGCAGCACGCCAGGCTTCCTGGTCCGTCATCAACTCCCGGAGTTTACCCAAACTCATGTCCACTGATTCAGTGATACCATCTAACCATCTCATCCTCTGTCATCCCCTTCTCCTCCTGCCTTCAATCTTTCTCAACATCAGGGTCTTTCCAAATGAGTCAGCACTTCGCATCAAGTGGCCAAAATATTAGAGTTTTAGTTTCAGCATCAGTCTATCCAATGAACACCCAAGACTAATCTCCTTTAGGTTGGACTGGTTCAATCTCCATGCAGTCCAAGGGATTACAACAGTTGTCTCCAACACCACAGTTCAAAAGCATCAGTTCTTTGGTGCTCAGCTTTCTTTATAGTCCAACTCTCACATCCATACATGACCATTGGAAAAACCATAGCCTTGACTAGACGAGCCTTTGTTGACAGAGTAATGTCTTTGCTTTTTAATATGCTGTCTAGGTTGGTCATAACTGTCCTTCCAAAGAGTGAGCATCTTTTAATTTCATGGCTGCAGTCACCGTCTGCAGTGATTTTGGAGCCCCCCAAATAAAATCAGCCACTATTTCTACTGGTTCCCCGTCTATTTGCCATGAAATGATAGGACCAGATGCCATGATCTTAGTTTTTTGAATGTTGAGCTTTAACTCAACTTTTTCATTCTCCTCTTTCCCTTTCATAAAGAGGCTCTTTAGTTCTTCTTCACTTTCTGCCATAAGGGTGGTGTCATCTGTATATCTGATGTTATTGATATTTCTCCTGGCAATCTTGATTCCAGCTTTTGCTTCTTCCAGCCCAGCGTTTCTCATGATGTATTTTGCATAGAAGTTAAATAAGCAGGGTGACAATATACAGCCTTGACATTCTGCTTTTCCTATTTGGAAACAGTCTGTTGTTCCATGTCCAGTTTTAACTGTTGCTACATGACCTACATAGATGTTTCTCTGGTATTCCCATCTCTTTCAGAATTTTCCATAGTTTATTGTGATCCACATAGTCAAAGCTTTTGGCATAGTCAATAAAACAGAAATAGATGTTTTTCTGGAACTCTCTTGCTTTTTTGATGATCCATTGAATGTTGACAAGTTGATCTCTGGTTCCTCTGCCTTTTTGAAAGCCAGCTTGAACAACTGCAAGTTCATGGTTCACATATTTCTGAAGCCTGGCTTGGAAAATTTTGAGCATTACTTTACTAGCATGTAAGATAAGTGCAACTGTGTAGTAGTTTGAGCTTTCTTTTGCATTGCCTTTCTTTGGGATTGGAATGAAAACTGACCTTTTCCAGTCCTGTGGCTACTGCCGTTTTCCAAATTTGGTGGCATATTGAGTGCAGCACTTTCACAGCATCATCTTTTAGGATTTGAAGTAGCTCAACTGGAATTCCATTACCTCCACTAGCTTTGTTCGTAGTGATACTTCCAAAGGCCCACTTGACTTCACATTTCCAGATTGTCTCACTCTAGGTGATTAATCACACCATCGTGATTATCTGGGTCATGAAGATCTTTTTTTGTATAGTTCTTCTGTGTATTCTCGCCACCTCTTCTTAATGCCTTCTTCCTCTGTTACGTCCATACCATTTCTGTCCTTTATTGAGCCTATCTTTGCATGAAATATTCCCTTGGTATCTTTAGTTTTCTTGAAGAGATCTCTAGTCTTCCCTATTCTATTGTTTTTCTCTATTTTTTTGCATTGATTGCTGAGAAAGGCTTTCTTATCTCTTCTTGTTATTTTTTGGAACTCTGCATCCAAATGGGTATATATTTTCTTTTCTCATTTGCTTTTGGCTTCTCTTCTTTTCACAGCTATTTTTAAGGCCTCCTCAGACAGCCATGGAATTTTTAGGGGAAGAATACTGGAGTCAGTTGCCATTTCCTATTCCAGGGTATCTTCATTTAACTAAAGGAAATAGCCTTTGTTAAAAATGAGTAAGTATGGGTTTACCTTTTGGCAAGGGTTTTGAAAAATTAGAGTCACTTTATCTACATTTTGGTCCACCATTATTGTATAATATATCTTTGTCATAAGATAATACTACAGCATATTTTCCACAGTTGAAGCCCCACAATTTCAGAAATAGAAAATATCATTAAAAAAATAAATGAGCTTCCTATGATGAAATTTCAAATGTTTAGACTGCTAGCACATTCCTTTGAATATATTAGAGGTTCATTAATATTAATATTATTTTTTAAATTAGTCATGAAGAGTAAACATATATAGAAAAAATCATTTTTCATTAACTTTATCTTATTTAGCCTGAAATTATTTTATTTTTACATATTAAATAATTATAACTATTTTTAATATTAAAGATATTTTATTTTTGATGATACTAATAACAATAAAAACAACTGACACTTTATGGGTGTTTTGTATACATTAAATCATTAATGCTGTCTACAACTTCTGGAAATTACCTTTATTAACCCATTTTTCAGATGAGACAATTGCAACTTTAGAGAAGTTAACCAGCTTGCTAAAGGTCTCATATCGAATATTTGTCAGAATTAGGCTGTAGTAGGATTCTATGACTCCAATATACTGGAGATCAATTCAAGCAGTGTTACATTTGGTTTCTGCATATCTTGAAATAGACACATTTAAATTATCTTAAATGTTAATATTTTTTAGTTTAAAATAAAATACATGTGTGAGCTTGTCACTTTTTATATATATTTTATACATATATAACTTATTACATATACATATATATTATAATCTCTTAGAATGTATTTCCAGTAGTAGAAATCAAATAAATATTGAACTGACTCATTGGAAAATACCAATGATGCTGAGAAAGATTGAAGGCAGGAAGAGAAAGTGATGACAGAGTATGATATGGTTGGATGGGATCACCAACTCAATGGACATGAGTTTGAGCAAGCTCCAGGAGTTAATGATGGACAAGGATGCCTGGCATGCTTGAGTCCATGTCTCAAAGAGTTGGACATGACTGAGCAACTGAACTAATAATAAAAATTAAATGATATAAACAATATAATAAAATAAAATGTCAGTAATATTCCAGTTTTATATTCTATGGTTATTAACCTACAGCTGAATAATTTAATATGTTGTTTGTGTTATCTATGGCTCATTATTTTTCCCCATCCTTGTATGAGGACTATCATTTATATTATTCTGTTTCCTAAGGATTATATAAGGCAATTAGTGAGTGCTTATTATCACTGTTTCTTTTATAAGATAAGGCGATTCAAAGCACTTAGAGTGTATTTCTTTTCTTTTTATCCTCTTTGATTGTGTCTACATTAGTAAAAATAGTCTGAATGAGATACTGCATACTAATATATAGCCCGTATTGCCTTTTTTTAATTCAAATAAAAACTGTGGTAAAATTAGGTGACAAGAATTGATTCCATAACAATTTGATAATATTTATTTTTGTATAAAAGCACAGAAAATCTAAAATTATTTTTAGACTTAGTATGTGGTATGACACACATATCATAAAAATGTCATTATATACATAATATTATAGAC
The DNA here is from genome assembly GCA_006410675.1 of Oreotragus oreotragus. Lineage (NCBI taxonomy): Eukaryota > Metazoa > Chordata > Mammalia > Artiodactyla > Bovidae > Oreotragus > Oreotragus oreotragus. Next base: position 144,491 of record SJYX01008976.1, read on the forward strand.
AATGTGTCAATTTATTTCCATTTAAATAAAAAACACAAACAATTTTTGAGTGCATATGTGTGTAAACTAGTGTTCAAAATGCTGAGTTGGCCAAAAGTTCATTACATTTTTCCATAAGATGTTGTGTAAAGATTCATATGAACTTTTTGGACAACACAATAACTTATCAGATGAAATTTTGAGTCACTTGTTGCATCACATGTATACTAATGTAGCATATAAGTGCAATTATGGTTCAAATAATGCAGCATAATTGAATAAATTAAGCTCTATAGACAAGACACAAGAGAATAGTACTCTTGTAACAACTATTTAATCAAGGTCTAATAAGCTCTCCTACTACAGGCCAAGTGACTGAGGTCACACAAAGGTAAAATGACCATTAATTATACTGCCAAGTATGTTTCATTATCTTCATGAAGTGGAATTTATAATGACCGCAAAACCCAGAGCTCTGCATGTTCTCTCTTTCATTAATACAAATAAGACATGATGAGTAGTAAATTTATCTTAGCAATACTAGGTCAGTTATTTCCTAAACATAATGTAGGCTGATATTCAATAACTATGTTTTAATAAGTTTTAAAATTTGTTGATTATCAACTATTATAATTTATTTTTACTTAAGTTCCTTTATTGACTGCCCTATTAATCATATACTATCTGGGAAACCTCATTCTAACTACCTATTATAATCATTAAGTGATGACTTAAGCCATGATTTTATTCCTTACATATATTTATAGTCTTTAAAAATTTCCTGATTGAGAATACATATATTTTTAACCAATTAAATGTCACTGAAAAATATATTTTATTTATAGTTGAAATGCCCCTAATATAATCTCTTTCTCTCCCACTCTTTTATTATCAACCCTTATCTTCTCTAAATTCAGTTTCTTTCTTAAAGATTAATATCTAGTCTATAATGGTATTTATTAAATATTAAAAATATATAACCAACAGTAATGATCTCCACATGCTTCTAATGGAAACTGACTGCAAGAAAATAATCAGCATGGTTTTGCATCTTTCTTCAAGACACTTTTGTAAAGTTAGGTTAGATTGCCTGAATTTCTATCAAAACAAATCAATATTTTGCTTCATTCATCATATTTTTAATGTAATGTTTATCACTTGTCTTAAGTCTTTAACATCTGCCTTTAAGGTCAGATGTAAATTGAGATTTACTGTGAAATTATCTGACTTATATAACAATTGTATATTACTTTATTTTTAATTTCTTATAGTTTTGCATTTTATTTATTTTATTTACTTTATTATGGTTTATCATTTTTCTGAGTAGATATTTCATCAGCTTTCAGATATCTTTGAGGTACCTATTTTTAAAATTTTTATTTGACTATAGTTGATTTATAATGTGTTAGTTTACTTTACAACAAAGTGAATGTTATACATAAACATATGTTTACTCTTTTTAAGATTCTTTTTCCATGTAGGTCAGAACAGACTATTGAATAGTGTTCCCTGGGGTATACAGTAGGTCCTTATTAGTTATCTATTTTAGATATAGCCGCATATACATATCAGCTTCAGTCTCCCAATTTATCCCTCCCCACTTCCCCCTCTGGTATTATAAGCTTGTTTTTTACATTTGAGGCTCTATTTCTGTTTTGTAAATTGATTGACTTGTACTATTTTTTTTTTTTTAAGATTTCACATATAAGTGATAACATGTTATATTTGTCTTTTCTATTTAATGTCTGTATTGATGTCAGTTGCCTTTGTATACTAGGGCTGTCTATGGACAAACACATGGGTGAGAGCAGACACTGTTATATTGCAGAAACTTAACAGTAGCACATGACTGTCTGAAATTGTTTTTTTTTTTTTTTTTTTTTTTAACATCTTAGCCAGCCTTTAAAGAGAATGGAACAAAATGTTATTAAGTATCAGGGACACAGTCAAAAATGAACTATTTCATGCTAATGATTGGATCCTTTAAAACAACAAGATCATAGATGATTGCATACAGCCCTTGCAATCCAAAAAATAAAGCTTAGAATATAGTTAGTCCTCACCATTGAAACATGAAAGCCATCAACTTTAGATAATAACATAGACAGCTTTAATCAAGGAATCTTCCCTAGTTGTTCAGCATACCATCATGTGGTTCACTGATCACCTGAGTACAAACACTAATTCTACAAAGAAATTGTCGAAGACTAGTTAAATCAAATTACACCTCCATATTTTTCTTTTTGCCTAATATAGCTTTTGTTTTAATTTTCCCTTTTTTACAGTCCAGGTAAGCTGATGAATAACTTTTGATAATATGTATCAAGTGTTAATTTCTCAAATTACAAACTCAAAAGATATGCAATTCAAGCACATAGAGCTACTTAGGGTAAACCAGGATTACACATCTGCCCTTATTCCCTCAGAGGCAAGGTCTCACTATTCCATATTCAATGAAAGAAAAGATCAATAAAGAGTTTAACATTATTAGAATAATAATCATTGCAAAGCAACTCTGATGGGCTAGACTGTATGGAAATGACAATATACTGCCACTGACAATAACAGTCTTTGGGAGAGGGAAAAATCAATACATTTAGTTCATCTGCAATCAGTGAGGGTCACTAAAGTTAAAAAAAAAAAAAAAATCGACACACATTATTGTCTTTGGAAATCGGCTGAGTTCAACTCCTGGGTTAGGAAGATCCCTTGGAGAAGGAAATGGCATTATGTTCCAATATTTTTGCATGGAAAATTCCATAGACAAAGGAACCTGATGGGCTACAGTCCATGGGGTCACAAAGAGTTGTACACAACTGAGAGACTGAGCATTCACTCTAAATATAAGCTTTGCCAAACATTTGGCTTGTAATTCAAAACTGTTAAAAATGTCAGACCATGAAAACACAATTAGAACAATGAATTAAATATTTTCCTGTGCACTAAACAGAATTTTTATGTGTAATTTGAGAAACATTAAGCAATGAACACAATTAGATGCTAAATAAATACTTGATTAATTCAATAGGAAGCTTTAAAGAAGAGTCTAGTTTGACTTATTACAATTAAAGAAGGTGACATTTTATCAAAATATTACTTGTACTAGAAATACACATATATAACTATTTGGTGGCAGTTTTGAAATAAAGAGATAACAAAAGCTAAACTTAAAGTGGCACTATACTAGAAAGAGCATTTGGTAAACTGTTGAGTTACACATTTGCCATTAATTAACTTGTTTTTTGTTTCATTTTAATTTTCTTCACCACCACTAGTGGTTTTGTCATGATCTCTCAATGCTCTTATATAATCTCTGAGATTTTAAAAATATTAATGATATAGTCACACCATAACAGATATCACAAGTATAAAAAGAATTGATATTAAATATACCATGCTGCTACTGCTAAGTCGCTTCAGTTGTGTCCGACTCTGTGCGACCCCATAGATGGCAGCCCACCAGGCTCCCCCGTCCCTGGGATTCTCCAGGCAAGAACACTGGAGTGGGTTGCATTGCCTTCTCCAAAGCAGGAAAGTGAAAAGTGAAAGTGAAATAGCTCAGTCATGTCTGACTCTTGGCGACCCCATGGATTGCACCCTACCAGACTCCTCTGTCCATGGGATTCTCCAGGCAAGAGTACTAGAGTGGGGTGCCTTCTCCAGAATATACCATATGATAGTACTTAAATGTGAAATCTTAAAATATACAGCAAGCTGATGAATAGTATAAAAAAGATTCAGAAAAGCATAGAATAAACTAGTCATTACCAATGGGAGAGGGAAGAGAAGAGGGAAAATATGGGGTCAGGGGGAAAAAAGGGTTATTATGGGATTACAGGACTTCCCTGGTAGCTCAAATGGTAAAGCGTCTGCCTACAATGCGGGAGACGTGGGTTCGATCCTTGGGTCAGGAAGATACCCTGGAGAAGGAAATGGCAACCCACTCCAGTATTCATGCCTGGAAAATCCCATGGACTGAAGAGCCTGGTGGGCTACAATCCATGGGGTTGCAAAGAGTCGGACACAACTGAGGGACTTCTGTGTGTGTGTGTGTGTATGGGATTACATGAATTCATGTTTGTGGAACTTTTTCCAATTTTAAAGCACTGCAGAATTAAAAGACTTTGATCCAATAAAGATCCAATAAAATAATGTTACAAAAAAGAATATAATTGACAATTTGTATTAATATCTAATAGTCATAATTGCAGGGTTTCCCTGATACGTCAGTTGGTAAAGAACATGCCTGTTATGCTTATGATGCTGCAGTTGGATTCCTGGGTTGGGAAAATCCGCTGAAAAGAGATAGGCTACCCACTCCAGTATTCTTGGGCTTCCCTAGCTGCACAGGTGGTAGAGAATCCACATGCAAAGAGGGCAGGGCGACCTGGGTTCCATCCCTGGGTTGGGAATAATCTCCTGGAGAAGGGCAAGGCTACCCACCCCAGTATTCTGGCCTAGAGAGTTCCATGGACTATGGAGTCTCAAAGAGTCAGCCATGACTGAGTGACTTTCACTTTCACTTACAGTTATAATTGAAAATTCCCTGGAAATTAGTTTAATGACTATCACAGAACAGTTAATTAACAAAATCAAGCCAGTATAATAAGTATTTATTAATTGCCTTAAAATATTTTTAAGACATTGACAGGTCTTATTTTGGGCATATTCTAAATGGTTGAAGACAGAATCACCAAATGTAAAGAGAAAATGTCTCATGTGAAAGAAACAGAGTATATAAATATGCATAATAATTTCAGACCCCATATTTTATTGCATTCAAGTAATATCCTCAGATAAATTTTCTGAAAAATAAATAAACTAAAGAGATACAATGGAAGTGTATCTAGTCTATGATGTTGATAAAAGTAGAAAGGTAAAATTTAGGAAAATATTTCCAAAAGTTGAACAAATTCTACATCAAGAGGGCAACAGACATTTTCTCACCTTTCACCTTTAAGTGAAAAACTGTGTCTTGAAAATAGGAAACGTCTATGGTAGAAAGATCTCAGGGAAATACCAAGGATTTGCTTGGGTTCCTAGACAAGCAGGCAGTCTTTGTTTTAATTTTAGCTTTTACCTCTGATTTTGATTTCAGAGATAAAGTCATTCATTCATTTCAATACCCTTCTAAGTCCTTTATTTTGCTATAGAAACATGAGCAATTTTAAACAGAATAATAGAAATTGCTGGATTTACTCTCTTGAGGTTTGTTGAATGGATAGTTATATTATCTGGAAGTTGTTGCTGGTCCTTTGTAAACTTGCTATACAGATGGATACACTTAGAACCATGGGGATTTTATGGGTATCAATCCTGATAGCTTTAAACTCTGGGGTATGACAGAGATTCAGTGTCTGAAACAATGTGTAAATGCAGCATAGACTTTCATGTATTAAGGTTCACTTCCCTATTATTATTCTGTTCTTTAGTGAATGACATAAAACAGATGTGTGGGTGTGTGTGTGCGCACACGCAAGTGTGTTCAGGAATATTCTGGAGGAGAGTTGCAAAGTCAGTTCAGTTCAGTTGCTTAGTTGTGTCCGACTCTTTGCGACCCCATGAATCGCAGCACGCCAGGCCTCCTTGTCCAAAACCAACTCCTGGAGTTCACTCAGACTCACGTCCATTGAGTCAGTGATGCCATCCAGCCATCTCATCCTCTGTCATTTCTTTCTCCTCCCACCCCCAATCCCTCCCAGTATCAGAGTCTTTTCCAATGAGTCAGCACTTCGCATGAGGTATCCAAAGTACTGGAGTTTCACTTTAAGTATCATTCTCTCCAAAGAAATCCCATGGCTGATCTCTTTCAGAATGGACTGGTTGGATCTCCTTGCAGTCCAAGGAACTCTCAAGAGTCTTCTCCAACACCACAGTTCAAAAACATCAATTCTTTGGCACTCAGCTTTCTTCATAGTCCAAATCTCACATCCATACATGACCACTGGAAAAACCATAGCCTTGACTAGACGGACCTTTGTTGGCAAAGTAAGTCTCTGCTCTTTAATATGCCATCTAGGTTGCTCATAACTTTTCTTCCAAGGAGTAAGTGTCTTTGAATTTCATGGCTGCAGTCACCATCTGCAGTGATTTGGGAGCCCCCAAAATAAAGTCTGACACTGTTTCCACTGTTTCCCTATCTATTTCCCATGAAGTGATGGGATCAGATGCCATGATCTTCATTTTCTGAATGTTGAGCTTTAAGCCAACCTTTTCACTCTCCACTTTCACTTTCATCAAGAGGCTTTTTAGATCCTCTTCAATTTCTGCCATAAGGGTAGTGTCATCTGCATATCTGAGGTTATTGATATTTCTCCTGGTAGTCTTAATTCCAGCTTGTGCTTCTTCCAGTCCAGCGTTTCTCATGATACACTCTGCATATAAGTTAAATAAGCGGGGTGACAATATACAGCCTTGACATACTCCTTTTCCTATTGGAACCAGTCTGTTGTTCCATGTCTAGTTCAAACTGTTGCTTCCTGACCTGCATATAGATTTCTCAAGAGGCAAGTCAGGTGGTCTGGTATTTCCATCTCTCGCAGAATTTTCCAGTGTATTGTGATCCACACAGTCAGAGGCTTTGGCATAGTCAATAAAGCAGAAATAGATGCCCTTTTGGAACTCCCTTGCTTTTTCGATGATCCAGTGGATGTTGGCAATTTGATCTCTGATTCCCCTGCGTTTTCTAAAACCAGCTTGAACATCTGGAAGTTCACGGTTCATGTATTGCTGAAGCCTGGCTTGGAGAATTTTGAGCATTACTTTACTAGCGTGTGAGATGAGTGCAATTGTGTGGTAGTTTGAGCCTTCTTTGGCATTGCCTTTCTTTGAGACTGGAATGAAAACTGACCATTTCCAGTCCTGTGGCCACTGCTGAGTTTTCCAAATTTGCTGGCATATTGAGTGCAGCACTTTCACAACATCATCTTTCAGGATTTGAAAGAGCTCCATTGGAATTCCATCACCTCCACTAGCTTTGTCTGTAACGATGCTTTCTAAGGCTCACTTGACTTCACATTCCAAGATGTCTGGCTCTAGATGATTGATCATACCATCGTGATTATCTTGGTCGTGAAGATCTTTTTTGTATAGTTCTTCTATGTATTCTTGCCACCTCATCTTAATATCGTCTGCTTCTGTTAGGTCCATACCATTTCTGTCCTTTATTGAGCCCATCTTGGCATGAAATGTTCCCTTGGTGTCTCTAATTTTCTTGAAGAGATCTCTAGTCTTTCCTGTTCTGTTCTTTTCCTCTATTTCTTTGCATTGATCGCTAAGGAAGGCTTTCTTATCTCTACTTGCTATTCTTTGGAACTCTGCATTCAGATGCTTATATCTTTCCTTTTCTCCTTTGCTTTTCACTTCTCTTCTTTTCACAGCTATTTGTGAGGCCTCCTCAGACAGCCATTTTGCTTTTTTGCATTTCTTTTCCATAGGGATAGTCGTGATCCCTGTCTCCTGTACAATGTCACGAACCTCATTCCATAGTTCATCAGGCACTCTATCTATCAGATCTAGGCCCTTAAATCTATTTCTCACTTCCACTGTATAATCATAAGGGATTTGATTTAGGTCATACCTGAATGGTCTAGTGGTTTTCCCTACTTTCTTCAATTTAAGTCTGAATTTGGCAATAAGGAGTTCATGATCTGAGCCACAGTCAGCTCCTGGTCTTGTTTTTGTTGACTGTATAGAGCTTCTCCATCTTTGGCTGCAAAGAATATAATCAATCTGATTTCGGTGTTGACCATCTGGTGATGTCCATGTGTAGAGTCTTCTCTTGTGTTGCTGGAAGAGGGTGTTTGCTATGACCAGTGCATTTTCTTGGCAAAACTCTATTAGTCTTTGCCCTGCTTCATTCCGCATTCCAAGGCCAAATTTGCCTGTTACTCCAGGTGTTTCTTGACTTCCTACTTTAGCATTCCAGTCCCCTATAATGAAAAGGACATCTTTTTTGGGTGTTAGTTCTAAAAGGTCTTGTAGGTCTTCATAAAACCGTTCAACTTCAGCTTCTTCAGCATTACTGGTTGGGGCATAGACTTGGATTACTGTGATATTGAATGGTTTGCCTTGGAAATGAAGAGAGATCATTCTGTTGTTTTTGAGATTGCATCCAAGTACTGCATTTCGGACTCTTTTGTTGACCATGATGGCTATTCCATTTCTTCTGAGGGATTCCTGCCCGCAGTAGTAGAAATAATGTTCATCTGAGTTAAATTCACTCATTCCAGTCCATTTTAGTTTGCTGATTCCTAGAATGTCGACGTTCACTCTTGCCATCTCCTGTTTGGCCACTTCCAATTTGCCTTGATTCATGGACCTGACATTCCAGGTTCCTATGCAAAATTGCTCTTTACAACATCGGACCTTGCTTTTATCACCAAGCCACATCCACAACTAGGTATTGATTTTGCTTTGGCCCCATCCCTTCATTCTTTCTGGAGTTATTTCTCCAGTGATCTTCAATAGCATATTGGGCACCTACTGACCTGGGGAGTTCCTCTTTCAGTATCCTATCATTTTGCCTTTTCATACTGTTTATAGAGTTCTCAAGGCAAGAATACTGAAGTGGTTTGCCATTTCCTTCTCCAGTGGACCACATTGTGTCAGATGTCTCCACCATGCACGCCCGTCTTGGGTGGCCCCACAGGGCATGGCTTAGTTTCATATAGTTAGACAAGGCTGTGGTCCCAGTGTGATTAGATTGACTAGTTTTCTGTGAGTATGGTTTCAGTTGCAGAGTAAGGGACTCTAATAAAGAAAGTGGAAAAATACAATCTAGAAATAAATTAAAATTATTTACCTAAAATAGCAATATCAAGTTAACTATCATTGGTAAGATTACACAATAACATTCATGTTCAAGATTACTACAAGTGAAATGTTATATCTATTTAATTCCACCAGTGGAAATGCTTTGAATGCTTATAGTTCCAACTTTGACATTATATGTGTAATTCCATACTAAACCTCTTAATATACAAGTAGTGATACAAGCCAAAATCATTAATCATCTCTAAACTCTCACCATTTTTATAATGTTTAAAGAAAACTGGCCCCAGTACAACATCCATGTCATTTAAAAACTTTTTTCACAAAGAAATGGAAATATATAGATTAATTCTCAGATATTTTTGTCATGCTTTATTTGTATTTACTTATAAAACATAATGCCAAACAATTTACAAAATTTTATAATATGGAATTTTAAGGTTGACTATAAAGAAAACATATGGATTAATATTTTGAGAGACATGCCGAAAGGCTATTATAAATGAATAAAAGTTTGGCAGATGGAAGCTGAAAAGAGTCACAGGAGGTTAGAAACCATAAAATGCTAGCAGCAGTTATTACTGGGTCTCTCCAGAAGACTTTAGCAGTTTAGAAGGAAAAGGAGAAAGCAGATGGTGGCATTTAACTTGGTTCGCTATTAGTAAAGCAGGAAAGAAAGAGAAATGGAATAAAAAAGATGGACCTTGCTATTCTGGCAAAACTAAAATCAAAATTTTCTCCAACTATGTCCAAGAAGAAATATTTACTGCATAAATCTATTTTCTGTCCTGATTGCTGGCAAACCAAATTATGATACCAGGTTTGTTTACCAAAATTTGGCCCAAAATGACTTTTCTTAAAGCTCTGGATTTGCTTGTGTTTCTAAATTTTGTGACTGTGGATACACTTGTATGACAGTCTTGCAGATTTTGTTAACTTTTTGAACTTTTTTTTTTAAGAAAACATTGAAGACTTAATATTAAACTAATTCTGCTTTTGCTATATTGAAGACATTGTATTCAGAGCAGGAAAATAGCCTGGATTGTAAGTGTGAAAGTGATTTCATTTCCCCATTGAGAAGGTAGAAGGTGCCAGGGCTGAGACCAAGCTGAGTTAGAACTTCAGAGAATGAAGACTGTTACTGGGCTTCAATTTTCTGGAGGCTTTACTTCAAAAATGGACACATTTTGATTTTGGCTGTCATTCCTTTGGGTTCTAAAGTGTAAGTGAAAGTCACTCAGTGGTGTCTGACTCTTTGCAAGCCCCTAGACTGTCATCTGCCAGGCTTCTCTGTCCATGGAAATCTCCAGGCAAGTCTACTGGAGTGGGTAGCTGTTTCTTCTCCAGGAGATCTTCCCAACCCAGGGATCGAACCCAGGTGTCCTGCATTGCAGGTGGATTCTTGACCAGCTGAGTTACCAGGGAAGCCCATACAACGTTAAAAATGTCTTCAACTTAATACAGTAAATATTTATTTCATTGAATCATAAGTTGCAAAATATTATTTAATTATTCTCTGGGAACTTGAGAATATTGAAGTTTATAATCTAATTTTATATTTGAGATTTGTCATATTTCTAAGTTTTTTCCCTCCACCTTTATGAATTTACATTGACTCATAGGAATGCTGGTTTTCTCTTGTGTGTTTTGTAACATTTCAACATGAGCATTTTTTTTTAATTTTTTTTGTATTTATTTATCTTTTTACATGAACTCCCAAACATGAACCCCCCTCAAAACTTAAACATTTTATTTATTTTTAAATTAATTTTTATTGGAGTATAGTTACTTTACAATGTTGTATTAGTTCTTACATTGTAAAGTAACTATACTCCAATAAAAATTAATTTAAAATAAATAAATAAAACATCTACAGCAAAGTGAATTTGCCATACAAAGAGAGGATAACTTTTTGAACTTTTTTGGATCCTATTTTTGAAACAGAAATAGATATGCAGATGTAGAGAAAAAAACTGTTGGGATCGATATATATATATATACACACACTATTGATGCTATTGTTATTATGATACTGATGAGAACCTGCTATATAGCTCAGGGAACTCTACTCAGTGCTTTGTGGTGATCTGGATGGAAAGAAAATGCAAAAAGCATGAGAAATTTTAACTGAGAACTAACCTATGGATTCTGAGAAACCCCGGGAGACTATTTGTCTCTGAACAATGCTTTTGTATTTGCTTTCTTGGGTGCCTAGGGAGTGTCAGTATTCAGGGAATGATTTTCATAAAATTTTCTCAATGTAAGTATCTTGTACCAATAAATGGGGCATAAAACTATGTGTGATATAGCCCATGGTTACAAAGTATACATAACACTTGGTTACAAATTATCTAGAGAGATTTGTTTCAACCTAAAGACCAGGTGTTGGAGAAGACTCCTGAGAGTCCCTTGGACTGCAAGGAGATCCAACTGGTCCATTCTGAAGGAAATCAGCCCTGGGTGTTCTTTGGAGGGAATGATGCTAAAGCTGAAACTCCAGTACTTCTCATGGCCACCTCATGCGAAGAGTTGACTCATTGGGAAAAATTCTGATGCTGGAGGGATTGAAGATAGGAGGAAAAGGGGNCATTCTGAAGGAAATCAGCCCTGGGTGTTCTTTGGAGGGAATGATGCTAAAGCTGAAACTCCAGTACTTCTCATGGCCACCTCATGCGAAGAGTTGACTCATTGGGAAAAATTCTGATGCTGGAGGGATTGAAGGTAGGAGGAAAAGGGGACAACAGAGGATGAGATGGCTGGATAGCATCACCAACTCAATGGACGTGAATCTGAGTGAACTCCAGGTGTTGGTGATAGACAGGGAGGCCTGGCGTGCTGCAATTTATGGGGTCACAAAGAGTTGGACATGACTGAGCAACTGAACTGAACTGAACTGAACTGAGACCAAGTATTGATGAAAACTGTCAACTCTCTTTGCTTGTATGTAGGTCTTTGATTTCCATGGTTTTCTCTTTTACTAACTACAGAATTCTTTGAGGATTCCTGCTTTGCGTGAGGTTCTAAATTCAACTTGCATCTCCCATACTCTCATGACTCAGATCCTTCCCCATGTGGGTACCAGAGTAGTCCTTTGTCCCATTCCCAATGCAAACCCTCTGTAGGTTTTTTTCTTCTGCATCCCTGCCATCAAAGGTCTAACATCATTTTATTGTGTTTGAAACCATATGTTTAAAGAAATGTTAAAATTGTATGTGACATTTCTAGATATTTGCAGTGGGAAGAGTTTCTGACTGTCTAGTTTACAGGTTGCTAGAACTAAAGGTTTTTATTTGAGAATTATTAAATATTTAGATTTTTTTCTATTTTTTCTGCATGAATTGGTCTATTCAAGTTATTTCCATGGGGAATTTTGATAGCACATGCTGCACAATAAATATTACAATATTTTTTAGGTTTCCAAATTTCACTTGTAATACATAATATATTGTTATTTAAAATGTTAAAAGTTGAGAGCCTGCCATATTTTAGGCACTATTCTAAGCACCAGGAATGGTAAACCAAATAGTCGTTTCCTTTGTTATTACTCAGTTTACATTTACATTATAGTCAGGAATTTATAATATAATAAAACATAAAATAGATTATCAATATTGACCTAAAAGTAGAAACAAGAAACAATCTCACGACAATATTTGAAAGTAGATAGACAAAAGCCATGGCAAGAGGGCAACTATAAAGTCAAGGACCAAACACTATTTTATCAATCTGCCATCTTTAATGTGGCATTATTTTTGATGGTAATGATGACTTGATAATGGTCTTTTTCTCATGCTTGTTGCTTTGTACTGTCACACGGCTGTCACACTGTGAGGCAAGGTCAAGAAAAGTATCTGAGAAATGTAAAACCATTGACACTCCTCTTGTTTCTGTCTCTTTCTTTTAAACACAAAATATTCTTTCTAGAAGCCCTCCATCACATATTTCATTATGTCTTCCTGTCCAGAATTCTCTCAGTTGTAACTCTTTGGGAGAATAAAAACCAAGCATCAGCAGAAAAGAGTTGTCAACAACAGTTTAAGGCATAGGTTGGCACATTCTTTATATTATTACTTTGTATTAGATACAGTTGATTTAAAACATTGTGTTTATTTCTGCTATAAAGAAATGTGACTCGTTATACATATATCCATTCCTTTTTTTAGTTTATTTTCCCATATAGACTATAACAGAGTACCAAGTAGAATTTCCTGTACCATAGAGTAGGTTCCTATTAGTTATTAGCAGATAACTAATATATAGTAGTTTGTATATGTCAACTCCAGTCTTCCAATTTATCCTTCCTCTCCTTTCCCCTATGGTAACCATCAGTTTGTTTTCTACATCTGTGACTCAATTTCTGTTTTGTAAATAAGTTCATTTGTACCATTTGTTTAGGTTCTACATATAAGCGATATCATATGATATTTATCTTTCTTTGTCTGATTTACTTCACTCAGTATTACATTGTCTAGGTTCAGGTAGAGAGTAGTATTTTGAGCTTTGCAAATTGAACAGACTGTTGTGACTACTTATGTTAATATGAAAACAGTCACAAACAGTGTGTAAATAAAGGAGCAAAGCTGCAGGTCAGACAAAGTGTGTCTATAAAGCAACTGATGGGCCAGATTTGACCCATAAGTTTTGCGGTTTTGAACTGATTGTGATTCCTTTCCTGAGATAGAATAAATTGCTTCAAAGAGGGAATAAAAAGGAAAAAAGGTGGAAAAGAGGAAGGAAGAAGAGATACTTTCTGTCAAAAAAGAAGTGTTGTGTGTGTGGGGGAGATGGGAATGATCATGATATGAGTTTATTTTTAGTTTTGGCTTTTAAAAAGCAATATGATTAAAAACGATGCATTTTAGTTTCCAATATGTTAACAAATTTTTGCATGAGTTTTTCTCCTTTTTATTGATTTTCAGGTCATTTAGATTTTCTGGTTTTATTTATGTGTTTATTTTTGATGTACATTATTGAGGAAAGATTGCTGGGACAAATATCAATAACCTCAGATATGCAGATGACACCACCTTTATGGCAGAAAGTGAAGAAGAACTAAAGAGCCTTTTGATGAAAGTAAAAGAGGAGGTGAAAAAGTTGACTTAAAGCTCAACATTCAGAAAACTAAGATCATGGCATTCGGTCCCATCATTTCATGGCAGATAGATGGGGAAACAGTGGAAACAGTGGCTGACTTTTTCTGGGCTCCAAAATCACTGCAGATGGTGATTGCAGGCATGAAATTAAAAGATGCTTACTCCTTGGAAGGAAAGTTATAACCAACTCAGATAGCATATTAAAAAGCAGAGACATTACTTTGACAACAAAGGTCCATCTAGTCAAGGCTATGGTTTTTCCAGTGGTCATGTATGGATGTGAGAGGTGGGCCATAAAGAAAGCTGAGCACCAAAGAATTGATGCTTTTGAACTGTGGTGTTGGAGAAGATGCTTGAGAGTCCCTTGGACTGCAAGGAAATCCAACCAGTTCATCCTAAGGGAGATCATTCCTGGGTGTTCATTGGAAGGACTGATGTTGAGACTGAAACTCCAATACTTTGGCCATCTGATGTGAAGAACTGACTCATTGGAAAAGACCCTGATGCTGGGAAAGACTGAGGGCAGGAGGAGAAGGGGACAACAGAAGATGAGATGGTTGGATGGCATCATTGATTGACATGGGTTTGGGTGGACTCCAGGAGTTGGTGATGGACAGGGAGGCCTGGCATGCTGCAATTTATGGGGTCACAAAGAGTCGAACATGACTGAGCAACTGAACTAACTATTGAGGAAAGAGAGTTTCCCTTGTGCCTCAGCTGGTAAAAGATCTGCCTGCAATGTTGGAGATCTGAGTTCAATCCCTGTGTTTGAAGAAAGAACTCTTTGTTCAAAAAAATTTTTGCCCTGTATTTTACCATTTATTTATTTTTTTTATTTTTACTTTACAGTACTGTATTGGTTATGATCAGGTAATACATCTTGTAAATGTTAGCTTTGGAGATGTTCTAAAGATTTCATTTTAAATAAGTACATAAAATATTTAAATTATTTGCAAAGGTTTCATTTGCATACACAAAAGAACAAATACATTTACATGTATGAGTGTAGGTATGTGTTAAATTATGTATACATATAAATTTATTCTACTAAATTCTAAGTTTTCTTACTAAATTAGAAAGTGTTCCAGACAAACTTTCCTGAAAAGCATCTTTAAACTAAGTGACAAAAAAGATTTGAGGATATATGTATATGTGCATTAAGTTTCTTTATTTCACTTGCAATGCAGAAAATCATTGCTTGTATGTCAAGGGAATTTGTTGATTAAACATAATTGAAAAGTTAAGTGGGGAAAGTAAAGGGATTACAACTAGACTATTAATTCCAGGGTTATTTGACCCTACTGATAATCTGGAATCTAGGAAATGTGTACTGTTTCTACTTTAACCACTGCTACTTTATGATCCTGATTCTGGAGTAGGTACTGGAATTAGAGTCTGTCTTCTTAGTCACTCAGTCATGTCCAACTCTTTGAAACACCATGGACTGTATCCTGCCAGGCTTCTCTGACCATGGGATTCTCCAGGCAAGAACACTGGAGTGGGTCGCCATGTCCTCCTCCGTGGGATCTTCCCACCCAGGGATCAAACCCAGGTCTCCCACAGAGCAGGTGGATTCTTTACCGTCTGAGCCACTAGGGAGGCCCAAGAAGACCAGAGTGGTTAGCTGTATCCCTTCTCCAGGGGAACTTCCCAATCCAGGAATTGAACTGGGGTGCCCAGTAACCACAAACACAACTTTCAGAACTTGTTTTCCAGATACAACTGCTGCAGAGATATGGCACCCACCACTCCTAAATTATATACCATCGCACTTCATTCACAGAGGTGGTATTACACAGGGCTCTAACTGCGAGTGAAGGTGGCAATGTGCTTTTTCCCTCCAGTCATGGCTACACCAGGAGAGAATAGATGGATGTGGCTGAGGGTGAAAGAGACAAGCATCACCTACAGCCAGTGTTCCTTACATCCTAAATTTGTTACATCATTTAAGATATTTCTTACAAAAGTTATAGCTAGAATTATATTTTTAACTTAATCTGACAATATATATATATATTTTTTTTCTTTCAGTGGGAAAGCTAGTATTTGCACTTTTGGAACAATATGGTAAACTGACATTCTTTCTTTCATGTTATATATATTATGCATAAGATAACTTAAATAAACATGTTATTCTCCTCTTCCCTTTACCTTTTTCACCACTCTTCTAAGTTTATGAGTCTTGTTCCTTTAATATGACAATAAGACACCAACTGTTTCTCCACAAGTATTTTCCTTGTCTCCGCTTACAGCAGGATGCATCCTTGTGAAAATGATTGTTTTCTCTTGCTCCTTGTCTCCAGAAGACACCCTTAGGGTTTTAAATTCTCCTCTTTTCTTCTTTAACTTTATAATTTTCTTCCTCTTTTTTTCAATTACCCCTCTCTCTCTTGTCTCCCATCACCTCCCATCACCTACTTACATTCAGTATCTTTGTTTTACAGAGATAGAGAAGTACTTTTAGTTCTAGAAATGGTGTTTTAGAATTGAATATGTATTTTATCATTAGTCATTTAGAGGAAACAATGGAAAAATTCTCCAGTAAGAATCTCTACTTGACATTCATATGATTCATTTTTAGAGGGTATATTACAGTCCATTTGGATTTCAAAGCAGTTGGATAGATTGACAGCATTCATTAGTAGATCTGTGTTTCCTTTCCTTTACATATAAACTACTGGAATAGTTGACTGCTAATACAGAAGCAAGTAGAAAAAATATGTTTAGGATAATGACTTTATATAAGGATAAAAAATCAGAAATAAGAATACTTAAATAAATACATGAATTGGGAATAAAGAAATGAAAGAGTTGGAAGGGAAAAAAGTGGCAATCTAAAGGAAGAAGTCAGGTCTTGAAGTATGGAGGTTAATGCATGACCCTTTCAGAGGTTGCTGAGGTTGAAAAGGAATAATTTGGTTTGGAGGAAATTATCAAGAAAGTAATTCATAAAAGTGTTTTAGATATTCCTGGTGGTCCAGCGGTTATGAATCCATCTCCCAATTCAGGGGACACAGGTTTGATCCCTGATCTAGGAGATTCCACATGCTGTGGGGCAACCAAGCTGATGTACCATGACTACTGAAGCCCACATGCCTAGGGCGATGGTCTGCAACAGGAGACACCACCATGATGAGAGGTCTGTGCACAACAGCTATTGAAAGCTCATGCACAGCAACAGACAGTGCGGTCAAAAATAATGAATAAATATTTTTTAAAAATTTTTGTAAAAAGTATTTTGTAAAATATAAGATAACAGAAAATATTTAATCTCCTTCCTTTATTTCTTTTTTATGCTTTTATCTTTGTTTTATGATCCCTACAGCACCTGGTATTCCAGGCTGTCTCCCATCCGAGTACCAACCTGGGCCGATCCTGCTTAGATTATGAGATCCGGTGAGATTGGACACGTTCAGGGTGGTATGGCCGTAGACCCTATTAACAATATTGTTATTTAATTATTGCATTATTAGAGTAAAATAACAATACTGATATTTAGTTATCAGTATTAATAACAATACATTCTTTGATAAGTACATTCTTAGTTTAAATATTACAGAAGTTTTGAAAATCATTTATAAAAATAGCCTATGCCAAAAAATAGGAGGGAAGCTATGAAATATGAACTTCATCATGCAGTATAGTTTTGAAAGTAAATTATTAACACCAAACNTAGATGTGTATAAGAGACAGATTAATAACAGTACATTCTTTGATAAGTACATTCTTAGTTTAAATATTACAGAAGTTTTGAAAATCATTTATAAAAATAGCCTATGCCAAAAAATAGGAGGGAAGCTATGAAATATGAACTTCATCATGCAGTATAGTTTTGAAAGTAAATTATTAACACCAAACACACAAAACATAAATTTCATATAAATCAAGAATATTTAAAATCATAAGATTTTAAATGAAATGATATTATGTAATGTTATTATGATCCTTGGATATAAATTTGTTATTTGTGGCATAATCGGATCTTGAGCATATTTTTTCACTAGCTTTTAGCCACTGATAAAGTTCTCTTTAAATCTACCCTGCTGCTGCTGCTGCTGCTGCTAAGTCGCTTCAGTCGTGTCCAACTGTGCGACCCGGTAGACCGCAGCCCACCAGGCTCCGCAGTCCCTGGGATCCTCCAGGCAAGAACACTGGAGTAAGTTGCCATTTCCTTCTCCCATGCATGAAAGTGAAAAGCGAAAGTGAATTTGCTCAGTCATGTCCGACTCTTAGCAATTCCATGGACTGCAGCCCACCAGGCTCCTCCATCCATGGGACTTTTCGGGCAAGAGTACTGGAGTGGGGTGCCATAGATGAGTCTTTATGAAGGATTAGTTAAAATTTAAAAATTCTAAATAATGTCCCCCCTTCACTTTTTAATTTTCAAATAATGTCATATTTTGCTTGATACTTTTGAGATCTCTGTGTTCATTATATATAGATGGATATTGCAAAGTAGAACTAATTATATCATTTTAATACTATAATGTAAATTTTTTAATGTTAATTTTTAGCTTAAAAAATTCTTTACACTCAATAATGAATTATTCTTGTAATTTACTCTTTAGTAACTTTTAGTATTGTTTTTGAAAATTCTGGAATTATAAGACACATTTCCTTTATTCAAAGTTTTAATCTGTACATCTGAATTAGTAAATTTTTGTTACATATATTTTGTATATATAGAAATAAGGGACTTTTATGCTAAAAATTTTGATTCATGTACAAAACATAGTGCAGAGTAAGACATGGGATTTAAAATATATATCGCAATCATTAAATTTACTATTATGATCTTTGGTTGTTATTATTAAAGTGAAAGTGAAAGTTGCTCAGTTGTGTCCAACTCTTTGGGACCCCATAGAATTCTCCAGGCAAGAATACTGGAGTGGTTAGCCATTCCCTTCTCCAGGGGATCTTCCCAACCCAGGAATCGAACCAGGGCTCCTGCATTGCAGGTGGATTCTTTACCAGCTGAGCCACAAGGGAAGCCCAAGAATACTGAAGTGGGTAGTCTATCCCTTCTCCAGTGGATCTTCCTGACCCAGGAATCAAACTGGGTTCTCCCGCATTAAAGGTGAATTCTTTAGCAACTGAGCTATCAGGCTGTTTTCAAGAATTGTGGCAGTAACAGGCTGAAGGAGATTATGTATAAGGTATGTCATCTTCTTGAAAGAAGAAAAAGTAGTCAAAAATTAAATTACAAAAAAGGATTGCAAAATTAGACACAATTAATCTTTGCTAAAATAAACACTGATAATTCTTTCATTTCTGTTTCTATATCTTCTATCTCTCTGTATATCTGTTTATCACTTTTACACTGATTTTTCTAATTTTTTGTCTAAATATAAAGCAAGGAGGCATATTTTTTTTTGTTTCTACAATTTGGTGGTGTTTTGACCATATATAAAATGTATAACTGTGAGTTTGCAACTTAACTATGGGAAATCGACAATCAGGCTTAGGTTCATTTGTTCCTCATGTCATGATACTATGTCTACCCCTTTACACACAGCTATATGCAAACACAAATACATCCCCATACAAAAACTTTTGCCTGCTGATCTACCCATATTCACTACCTTCTTTTTCTTAATCATTCTTCACACTCTCACTTGAATTATTTTGATAAAACCCAAACTTACTATAATACGTGGGGCCATCCCATGCACTTTCCACATCGCAACTATATCCAAGTTATTTCTATTCACCTATGCCAGATAAACAACATTGTAAATAAAGTGACCTAAATGATAATGGTAGATGTTTGGGAAGCAGAAACAAAATCACAGAATCACTAATTAGATTGGGATGAGGGGGTTTCTGTGGTGGCCCAAGGGTGAATAATCCTTCTTACCATGCAGGGGCTATGGTTTTGACCCTGCTCTGGGAAGATCCTGCATGTTGTGTAGCAACTAAGCCTGTGCGCCTCAACTACTGAGCCAACGTGCTCTAGAGGCTGCACAAAGCAACAGAACAAGACAGCACAATGAGGAGCCTGTGTACCTCAAAAGAGAGTAGTCCCCTCTCTCCACAACTAGAGAAGGCCCTCATAGAGCAGCAGAAATCTAGCACATCCAAAAACAAAGAAATAATCCTTTAAAAAAAAGATAGGGACAAGGGATGAGGTGCATGAGTTGGAATGGATAGTGGAAATTCAAAGCCAGAAAAACGTTTTCTGATTTTGAAAAACTAGCTAAATTGTGATTCTACAAAGTAAAATTAAAAAAAAAAAAAACCCATGAGGACATATAATTTGGGGAAAACATAATGGCTATAATTTGAATATGTTAAAATTTTGTTGACTATAGGGACTACAAAGCGAAGTCTAGTAGGCAATTATATATATAGTCTAAATTTTCAGAATAAGAATTGCATTAGGAACATACATTTAATGACTATAATTTGAATATGTTAAAATTTTGTTGACTGCAGGGACTACAAAGAGAAGTCTAGTAGACAATTATATACATAGTCTAAATTTTCAGAATAAGAATTGCATTAGGAACATACATTTAGAAACAACTATAGTTGAACGCATATAATTGTATACATTCCTGATAAAGACTTGGATGCGGACTGAAGAGAATTATCTGAGACAAAACCTGAACTGTAGCTGTATGAGGGGAATGTAATGAAGAAAAGAAAGAAAGAAAGTCGCTCAGAGGTGTCTGACTCTTTGTGACCCCACGGACTGTAGCCTACCGGGTTCCTCGGTCCATGGGATTGTTCAGGCAAGAATTCCGGAGTGGGTTGCAGTTTCCTTCTCCAGGAAATCTTCCCGACCTGGGGCTTGAACCCAGGTCTCCCGCATTGTAGGCAGATGCTTTACCCCCTGAGCCACCAGGGAAGTCATAGGAAGAAAGTGAGACAGTAAGGAAGTTTGAGGAGGAATGTGCTGCAATTACATGTCATGGAAAGGAAGGTGTATTGGCGATCCTGCTCACAGCACTAATTGTCTCGCTGTTCACACTGCACTGTTTACTGAACCCAGGGTAGGCAAAGTGTGATCTAAGATCCTGGAAGGAAACTCAAGGAGCCATAGGAACCGCAGATACTTTTCTTCTTTCCTGGCTGGCATGGCAGCCATAACTCAGCCTCTGTCCTGGCTGACGCAACAGCCAAAGCAGCAGCTGCAACATAACCATAATGTAGCCATGACATAGCCATAACACAATCTCTTATAACAGTAACGTCTCTCCAATGTAGCCCCAATGCAGCAGCAGCCAAGGCTTCCATGGTGGGGCTCATACCGGCATACCACACGAAGTAACCCATGACCAAGTGAGTACCTCATGGTGCGCATGCACATTGCTGTAAGTGAGAGAGCCTGACCACGCCATCTCCTTGGCTAATTTGCTCTTTCTCTACAGAAGAGAAGCAATGGTTTCAGGAAAGAAAGAAGTGATGCAGATGATGAATGCTCTTCATTCAAAATAGGAACCAGAAGTAATTAGTTAACTTAGTGAAAACACTTTCTAAGAGGTGATAGGGCAGAAGAGAATCTGTCAAGAATTATGGAGTAACTGGGAATGAAAATTGAAGGTAGAAATGCCTTTTAAAATGCTGACTGTTAGACTGCTGGATGAATGAAAACTGTGGAAACAAAGTAAAGATTTTGTTTGTTTTAAAGATGTAACAAATATGAACATTATTAAATGTATAGTCGCCCCTCCCATATCTCCATAGGATTGTCTGCAGGAACCCTATGGATACTGAAACCCCGGGATGCTCAAGTTCCATAAAAAAAAAAGGGTATGACAGTCAGCCCTCCAGATCATTGGGAGTCACATACCCATGGATATCCAGAGCCAACTCTAAATGAAAACCGTAAGAAAAAGATAAAGATATAGAGAAGAGACTGGGTTTTAAAAAATGGCAATTTATAGAACAAGATCATGTGGAATCCCACTAGAAAGGGAGATAAGTTAAATGATCCAGAATAGCAACGCTGAACAACTAAAACTTGGAAAGGAAATGATATGAATTTTTGACAGTAAAGGAGAGAAAAACGAAATAGTTGTACGTGTTGTGGAAATATTTATAGATTTGAGTGAAGTAACTCTTGTCCTATGGCTTCTATTTTGTCTCAGAGAAAGAAATGATTGGATAAGTTGGAGGCTGCAGGGACTTGAAGGTTTGAGAGGCATTGTAGAGAATGGGATATGAACCTCAAAAACATTAATGGATTTCCTGATATCCTTGAGAATCTATCTGAAGTTGTAGATTTTGACTTTAACTTTATCCCCTGTTTGACATCACATGAGTTCCCATATATCATGCAGCCCAGGGTTGTATGAGAACACGAGTTAGGTAGTATAGGCTATTGAATATTTCTACTTTTTGAGGACCATTTCAAATATGAAAATATTCCTGAAATTTCATCAAGATTGATTGTGTAAAGGAGTATTTTCTCAGACCTCTTCTGGGTTGCAGAGGGAAAATATGGAGTGAATTTGTATTATGGATCACAGTGGGAACATTTGTATGGGGAACAATAAATATTTTATTTTTGGAATATCTAAAATATAAATGTAGGTGCCCAATATTTTAGTCATTAACCACATAATGCTACTGAGTGCTTGAAATGCAGCTAGTTCAAACTGAGATGTGCTTTAGAACTAAAATACAAATCAGTTTTTAAGGAGTTATCATAAAAAAGAATGCCATGTATCTACCTAATATTTTATATTAATTTCACATAAAATTAGAATTTTTTGATATATTGAAAGAAACAAATTATTAAAATTAATTTCACCTGTTTATTCTAACTCTTAAATATAGCTAATAGAAAGTTTGAAATTATATATGGTACTCATTTATGGCTCACATTATATACTTATTGAATACTGATATACTCATGTCACTTATATCAACTGTTGATATAGAAGAAATACCAAACTAAAATTTATAGTGTGTTTCTTTTTATTAATATCAATTTTTATCAATAATGATAATTGTATAATGTCTTGGATAACCCTATTTGCAGAGGTAACTGAAGATTTTCCATATAAAGCATAATATAATGCATTCAATTTTTACATGAAATTAGTTTAAATAATTACTAAAATTGCTATGAGTATCAGAGTCCAATTATTTACCATTAGACTAAAGTTATATTATTCTCAAATGAATTATTCAAGTATTCATATAGCCCAAGGTCAGCATTTTGTTCCTTTTTGCATGCTATTCAATTTTTAAATGCAATATAGAGACAAATTGAGATCAGTTAGCAAGATCTTTATTCCTGTTTGACATAACAAATAAAATAAATTTTGCAACAGAACAATTCTGTGAAATTTAAATATTAAAAATCTGTAATGGTCATCAGGTTCTAAAATTAAACATGCTTTTATAAATCTTATCTATAAAATAGTAACAAGGGTAACATACAAAAATAAAAATAATCTAAATGACTAAAAATATATAATTTACAGGATACTCTGTTTGTTATAGTCTGTAATAATACTCACAGACATTTATATATTTAAAAAATGCATTCTATAGCTTGATGTCATATTAATGGAAAAATTTGTAGTCATTTCATGAAATAACATATCATATTTGTTCCTATATGTGTTTACAGAATATAGATATATGTTTACCATCACTACTGTCACTATGAAAACTTCATTTATATACTGGAAGAAATCATCTAAAATTAAGCTACATTTTTGGTTTATTTTTAAAACTTGACCTCCATTTTCTTTTTACTAACATCTGTCCATAATGTTATTGAATGAGTGAGTGAAGTCGCTCAGTCGTGTCCGACTCCTTGCGACTGCATGGACTGTAGCCTACAAGGCTCTTCTGTCCATGGAATTTTCCAGGCAAGAGTACTAGAGTGGGTTGCCAGTTCCTTCTCCAGGGGATCTTCCTGACCCAGGGATCGAACCCCAGTCTCCCGCATTGCAGGCAGATGCTTTACCACCTGAGCCAAGCAATTCAAAATATTGTGATACCAAGAAAGAAAACTCATATGACAGAAAGAAGTTATAGGAACAATCTTTAATACTTTATATACATTTATATTAATACATCTCATTTTCTTATATATTTTATACATTTCTTATACTACATATGTACATACTAAGTCACTTTGGTGGTGTCTGACCCTTTGTGACCCTAAGGACTATAGCCCACCAAGCTTTCCACCCATAGGATTCTCTAGGCAGAAATATTGGAGTAGGTTGCCATAACCTCTGCCAGGGAATCTTCCTAACCCAAGGATCTAATCTGCGTCTCTTACATCTCCTGCATTGACAGGTAGATTCTTTACCACTAAAGACACTCAAGAAGCCGATACATAGAGCTTTGTATTAAAAAGTGTGTATACCATTGAAGGTATTAGTCAATTTATCTATCCTAAAATAAATCTATGAGTTAAACAGAATGACACATCTAATAAACTTTTCTTTCACAGATAGTTGTAATATTTTCACCATTGGGAGTACTTTTGTATAGCTATGCCCTCAACTTTAGTTGATAATGAGTTATTTAACTTATCAATATTTTATTGGAATTGAATATAAATAATAAATACTACTCAGATATTGAGCTAAGTTTTCTCTTATAACCCAGCACATTCATGAAAGGAGACACTGAAACCAGAAATATAGACCCCGTTTCAAGAAACAATAGGCAAAAAATTATGGGAAAATGGACATTACAAATATCTATCATAGTGATCGTTTGTCTCATTTGTGGTCATCCATCATGTGTAACTATTTACCCTTCTCATTGGTGTTTACCATAGTATATGTCTCATCTTCCTGAAGTTAAAGTCAGCGAATTATCTTAACGTGACTCCTCTACAGGCAAGGTATATTTCATTAATCACACACATTTCTGTTAAGAATTACCATGTAATGCTCCAGAGAAAAAGAATCGAAGCAAATAATGCTTCAGTTGTCTACTTTGCCTCTGCTGCTGCTGCTAAGTCACTTCAGTCATGTTCCACTCTGTGTGACCCCATAGACGGCAGCCCACTAGGCTCCTCTGTCCCTGGGATTCTCCAGGCAAGAATACCTAAGTGGGTTGCCATTTCCTTCTCCAATGCATTAAAGTGAAAAGTGAAAGTGAAGTCGCTCAGTCGTGCCCTAGGCAGATTTAACTCATCCTCAGGAATCATATTTAATCTAGGTATTTAATTTTTATAAATATTTTATAATTTTTAACAAATAAGGAAAATTTTATCAAAACTGTGTTTAACCATATAGATTCTGTCCCATTGTGCCTTTGCTACCACCTTATAAATAAAACCTATACATGTTTATTCTATGATAAAACCTGAATAGCAGTATAGACATTTATTATAAATAATCAGAGGAATGAGGTATAGGTCAAGAAAATAATTTTTTCCTCCAGGAATAACTTAACCTGGAGAATTCTTGTATCATTTAGCATGTCCAAATACAACATTTGGACATAATAATTTAAATTAAAAATTTTTTTAAAGTCTTCTGCAATATATACTCTATTTAACATTCTAAACAAGAGTAAACATTTTCTAATTCAATTTTATTACCAACTGATTGCAATTAGGAAATCAATGACTTGGAAGAACAACCAAATACTGATTTTTTGACTATATCAAATATATGGGGAATTATATTGAATATAATTTTATTCTGAAAATTATTGAATGAAATATTAAGTCCTGGCTTACACTTTAAAAATTTTTAAATAAATACTATTAGAATTAAATAGTATTATGTGATATGACATGTGCAAAATACATGATTTTTTCAATCATTTTTGTACCTTGAATTTTTAGAAAATTAGCACTAGCATTGCAAATAAGTATGACCATTAAAAGAAAAACAGTGCAACCATATATTTTAATTCAATATTATTCACTGTATCAGCAATAGGTACAATAGAAATGAAATGTGAGTCACAGATATGAGCTACATGTTTCATTTTAAACCTTACAGTAGCCTATTTTAAAAGGTAAAATAACCCAGATTATATTAATATTAATGATATTTTTAAATAGATCCAAAATATGTTCCTTTTAGAGTTTGTAAATTTAAAATAAGAGCAATCTCACATTTATTTTGTTCAGGCTTTTCACTTTATGGTTTGTTTAACATTTTCAGCACATCTCAATTCAGACTGGACATACTAAGTCCAACAGCATCAAGTGCCAAGTGTCTGCTGTTTTAGACATAATAACTTTTTCTAAGGAAGGCAACACCTTCATAACTGTACACCTATGTACCTACTCATGTATGAAATCATTTAGTTATCAAATTACTGGAGCAAAAAGAAATGTTTCTGGAGTAAAATTATATATATATATAGGATTAAGGAGAATAGAGAGGAATAAATGATCTCTGCACACAATAGTATCACCTGGTTTTGCCTGGAAAAGGTTAACAGCAGAACCTGATGGAAAATTTTTGTGAAAATCAGGATTTAGCAAGCAAGACTCACAGAGAATTAGAAAGGAGCAATTCTCCCCAGATCAGCACAGGACTTGTTACTCTCCAGACCTCTGAGCAAATGAAGCTGTGGAGCATGAAGGAATTCCATCATCACCGTAGACAAAGCTTTCTCTTCAGGTAGCCAGAAACACTTTTTGAGAAGTTTTACAAGCAGAACAAATATCAAAGCTGGGAGCAAGAGTAGAAAAGGAGGATAAGACAGACATCTAGTGACAACTCTGACATATTGGTTGAAGAGATATTGGTGAGGAATTCTGCGGGACCCCACTCCCCCTCAAAATGAGGCATTTGTTGTGGGAGTTTGAAAGGTATTTTGCTACTAAGAATGTGAGGAATATTAGATACATAGATAATTTTACTATATGGATTTGATGCTTTTGTTATGCACTTGAAATTAGACACTAACTCATGTTACTCACTTATCAATAATAAGTGCACTATTGGGAGATAGTTCCTTTTCAAATACGGAAACTCATGTATTTGCATTTCTTCCGGTTACATAAAATATGTTATTTCTAGGTCCTAGAAGATACTTTGCTGTTGCTAAAGCAATGCTCATTTGGTGGCTCAGATGCTAAAAAATCTGTTTGCAATGCAGAAGACCTGGGCTTGATCTCTGGGTTGGGAACGTCCCCTGGAGAAGGGAATGGCAACCCTCTCCAGTATTCTTGCCTGGAGAATTCTAAGGACAGAGGAACCTGGCCGGCTACAGTCCATGCAGTCACAAAAATCTGACACAACTGAGCAAGCCTTTCTTTCATGTAAATAGATAACTTTGGACTAAAAATAAAAAATGCATTGAGAACAAAGGTGGAAACATGAAAACAAGGCATATTCAAAGGTTATCTTTTGGAAATAAAAAGTGGTGTGACCACAAATAGAAGAAATTAAAGCAAATGAAATCCTTACATCAGTAAGAAAGTCAAGTTCTAGTTTGTTGCCAAAAACCAGTGGTAGAAGTCACAACCTGGCAGTGCACTCAATAATGAGGATTTATACTTTAAACAAGACTTTGAGAAAATATAAGTAGTAGGAAAATATGAAAGGCAGCATTACTTAATAAAATACAAGGTCTTAGTAAGAATCAACTATAGAGATGAGAGCTACAATGAATTCTGTAAGAAGATTCAGTATCAATCCTACATTCAAATATTCAAAACACGGCTTAAAGAGGAGTATAATAATCTGAATGTGCTGAGGAAACATTTAATAAAAACAAGAACAGACACTCCCTGAAGGTAGTGTGTTGTATTCTGAGTCATCCGTAGCAAATTAAAAATGACATCATTTTAATATTATTCTCTTATCAAAAGAATACAAGAAAGTTGCTTTTGTCTTTTCCCAAAATTTCCTGAATGTCTAAACACACAGTATAAAATTATATAAAAGTGGGTGCAATATATAGTATCTCTCTTTGTAAGTCCATTATTAAATAGGAAAGTCAAGTGACTAATTAAATGTTTTTGTAACTTAATCTTACCTGCTTCTTGAGAAACCTGTATGTAGGTCAAAAAGTAATAGTTAGAACCAGGTATGGAGTGATGGACTAATTCAAAATAGGGAAAGGAATATGTCAAGGCTGAATACTGTCACCCTGCTTATTTAAGTTATATGCAGAGTACATCATATATGAGATGCCAGGCTAGATGAAGCACAAACTGGAATCAAGATTTCTGGAAGAAATATCAATAACCTCAGTTATGCAGATGATATCTCTCTTATGGCAAAAAGCAAAGAAGAATTAAAGAGTCTCTTGATGAAGGTGAAAGAGGAGACTGAGAAAGTTGGCTTAAACCTCAACATTCAGAAAACTAAGATCATGGTATCCGGTCCCAGCACTTCATGTCAAATAGATGAGGAAGCAACAGAAACAGTGACAGATTTGTTTTCTTGGGCTCCAAAATCACTGCAGATGTTGACTGGAGCCATGAAATTAAAAGACGCTCACTCCTTGGAAGAAAAGCTATGACCAACCTAAACAGCATATTAAAAAGCAGAAACATTACTTTTCCAACAGAGGTCCATCTAGTTAAAGCTATGATTTTTTTCCAGTAGTCATGTATGGATATGAGAGTTGGACTACAAAGAAAGCTGAACATTGAGGAATTGATGCTTTTGAACTGTGGTGTTGGAGAAGATGCTTGAGAGTCCCTTGGTCTGCAAGGAGATCCAACCAGTCAATCCTAAAGAAAATCAGTCCTAAATGTTCATTGGAAAGACTGGTGCTAAAGCTGAAACTTCAATACTTTGGCCACCTGATACGAAGAACTGACTCATTGGAAAAGACCCTGATGCTGGGAAAGATTGAAGGCAGGAGAAGGAAACAACAAAGGATGAGGTGGTTGGATGGCATCACCAACTTGATGGACATGAGTTTGAGCAAGCTCTGGGAGATGGTGAAAGACAGGGCAGCCCGACGTGCTCCATTCCATGGATTTGCAAAGAGTTGGACACACCTGAGCAACGAACTGAACGGAAGTGAACTAATCGAATGAACCTTTCTTGCAGATGTGGCTCTCAGGTAAGTTATGTGAGGCAAACAAAGGTGAACTAATATATAGTCCTAGCTACAGATCATACAGCATAGAACTAAATATAACTGATCATTATTTTTATAAAATATACTCTACAAAAATAAAAGTTCAGGAAATGAAGCATTTGTATAAATTGTAACAGAGCCAATCAGAGCATTGCTTCCTTGTTACCAGCCTGGCTAGATGGGACATGGGTAAGCGGTGAAAGTTATGGTCCAGTGAATTCTATAAGAGTGCTGCCTTCTGTCCATGGTTTGGAGCCACAAAGATGTATATGGAGAGAGATGGCTAAAGCTGTGATAGCAAATGTTAGTGCTGAGTTGCTCACCAGCTCATACAACACACTATCACTGATTTTCTGGATCACCATTACATAGATAATAACAGGCATAGCCAAGATTAATAACCACTTGTCCTTGCCACGAGAGCTGGCACTGAAATAAAGTCCTAATCTGCCTTTCTTATCATGAAGCTTTATAAATATATACATGTTACTGAGTGGAAAACATTCAGGAAAAAAAAAAAAAAAACAGGACAGGACTGTCACTGTGTCACTATTCATAAAGAAATAGTGTTTTATTAACACAGTACAATACTAAAATATTCTGTAAAGTCTCATGTTTATATTTTGGGCAATTTGTCCTTATTTTTTCATCTAAATGTTAGAAAGTAAAAGGATACATTCAACAAATTTATGGAATTTAGAATAGCTTTAGGGACGTTTTGCTGAGCATCTCTGGGGATACTCTTGGGAAAACATTTGCCTAACAATGGCCACCTGATACGAAGAACTGACTCATTGGAAAAGACCCTGATGCTGGGAAAGATTGAAGGCAGGAGAAGGAAACAACAAAGGATGAGGTGGTTGGATGGCATCACCAACTTGATGGACATGAGTTTGAGCAAGCTCTGGGAGATGGTGAAAGACAGGGCAGCCCGACGTGCTCCATTCCATGGATTTGCAAAGAGTTGGACACACCTGAGCAACGAACTGAACGGAAGTGAACTAATCGAATGAACCTTTCTTGCAGATGTGGCTCTCAGGTAAGTTATGTGAGGCAAACAAAGGTGAACTAATATATAGTCCTAGCTACAGATCATACAGCATAGAACTAAATATAACTGATCATTATTTTTATAAAATATACTCTACAAAAATAAAAGTTCAGGAAATGAAGCATTTGTATAAATTGTAACAGAGCCAATCAGAGCATTGCTTCCTTGTTACCAGCCTGGCTAGATGGGACATGGGTAAGCGGTGAAAGTTATGGTCCAGTGAATTCTATAAGAGTGCTGCCTTCTGTCCATGGTTTGGAGCCACAAAGATGTATATGGAGAGAGATGGCTAAAGCTGTGATAGCAAATGTTAGTGCTGAGTTGCTCACCAGCTCATACAACACACTATCACTGATTTTCTGGATCACCATTACATAGATAATAACAGGCATAGCCAAGATTAATAACCACTTGTCCTTGCCACGAGAGCTGGCACTGAAATAAAGTCCTAATCTGCCTTTCTTATCATGAAGCTTTATAAATATATACATGTTACTGAGTGGAAAACATTCAGGAAAAAAAAAAACAAAACAGGACAGGACTGTCACTGTGTCACTATTCATAAAGAAATAGTGTTTTATTAACACAGTACAATACTAAAATATTCTGTAAAGTCTCATGTTTATATTTTGGGCAATTTGTCCTTATTTTTTCATCTAAATGTTAGAAAGTAAAAGGATACATTCAACAAATTTATGGAATTTAGAATAGCTTTAGGGACGTTTTGCTGAGCATCTCTGGGGATACTCTTGGGAAAACATTTGCCTAACAGGTTTTTTTTTTTTTTTTTTTTTTTTTAGTTTTTCTTTTTACACTTTCTCTGGGTTTATATTTCCACCTTTGTC
>SJYX01008976.1:175329-204704 GCA_006410675.1 Oreotragus oreotragus
TTTTTTTTTTTTTTTTTTTTGAGAAAATGATGCCGAGAATCTATTTTGTTCTTCTTTTGATCTCATTTTAAATATCCCTCCAGCAACTGAAAGTATTAGTGATTTAATAGCAGGTCTTTTTTTTTTTTCCTTCTAAATTCAATGTTGTAATATCTTTTGTTTATATTTTTGGGCAAGCCCACTTTAATTTATATTCCTGCTTACATAAGTGGTTTTAGACAAGTCCATAGGTATAATTGGATGAGCTCTGTGTGGATCTCTCTAATTAGAATTTTCAGTAAGTTGAGCAGGAAGTGCTTCTACTCTGATATGCATGTGTAATTTCCACTAAAGTGAGCAAGCATAACTAGGACAGTCTTTTCCCCTCTGAGCACTTTGAATTCTATGCACTCCAGATGTTATGGAGAATCCTATGACTATTTCCTTATTCAAACTATTGATTTGTTATGGCAATATAATTCCTTATGAAATCACTTTTGTTTGTTTAAATGAAGTTTTAGACCCCTCCAAAGTCATATAAGCTCTTGGATATGGAGGTGTTAAGTTTCTAGTGATGGAAGAACTTTTTGCTAGGTGAAGTGAAAATATTTGTCAAGGCCATCATGCTTCTTGTTTGATAACTCTGGACAGGATGCTGATACTAGCTGGCAGAAAGATAGGAACATCCCTGCAGATCAAAATGCAAATTTTATTGCAGAAAACAGCAAAGCACAGAAAGGCCATAGAGCCTTTCAGCTTCTGACAGCAGCTTGTAGA
This sequence comes from Oreotragus oreotragus, assembly GCA_006410675.1. Classification (NCBI taxonomy): domain Eukaryota; kingdom Metazoa; phylum Chordata; class Mammalia; order Artiodactyla; family Bovidae; genus Oreotragus; species Oreotragus oreotragus. Next base: position 176,086 of record SJYX01008976.1, read on the forward strand.
ATGGGTGCACTAAATCACTCAATATCTTTAAGTGACTATCTTGCTCTGGAACTCTCATAAACATCTGCTCACATTGTATCCATGCCAAGTTCCAGATTTAAGAATATGCAGGCTTTGAGATTAAATAACTTGGGCTAAGCACTTTCTCTATGGTAGATTGTGATTGGATATATATTTTTATTTTTATTTTTTATTTTACATTGTTGATTGACAATGTTGTGTTAGTTTCAGGTGTACAACAAAGTGATTCAGTTATACATATGGATGTATATATTCTTTTTCAAATTCTTGCCCAGTTAGGTTGGTTAGAGAATATTGTGCCAAGTTCCCTGTGTTATACAGTAGATCCTTGCTGGTTTTCCATTTTAAATATAGCCGTGTGTATATGTTCATCACAAAGTCCCTAATTATACCTTCCCTCTTCCATTATGTCATGGTAACCACAAGTTCCTTCTCTAAGTCTGTGAGCTTGCCTCTGTTTTGTAAACAAGCTCATCCATATCATTTTTTTAATATTCCACATGTAGATTCTATCATATGATATTTCACTTTAATGGGCTCACCTTTAACTTCACTCAGTATGCCAATCTCTAGGTCCATCAATGTTGCTGCAAATGGCATTATTTCACTTTTTTTACTCTTAAATTTAAAAAAAAAAAAAAAGATGAAGTAAAGTTAAAGGTGAGGGTATAACATTATATAGAGATCTTTGCTTTAGATAAATAATTTCTATACTAAGAAAACTACAACATAAGTTTGATTTTTGGTGAATCAGAATGGTACACTGCATGCAAAAAATGAAATAGTTTACTTCTGCAGTGTAGATAACAGACTCTGAGGTTTATTCAACAAATACTAAATGATTCCAAGTGATTTTCAGAGACCAAAGTCTCTTCTAGGTTGAACCAATACAGAAGGAACAATAAAATAGCCTATCATTCAAACACATAAGCGTTTGGCAGGGTCAGAGCCTCATAAACAACTGGGTCCAGTAAAGTGTGATATAATACCTTGTTTAAACAGCATGTTCTATGCTCAAGATTGACTTTGTTGCAACCTCTCAATATGAAAGGTGAAAGAAGAGAGCAAAAAGGCTGGCTTAAAACTCAGCATTTGTAAAGATAGGATCATGGCATCCAGTCCCATCACTTCATTGTCAATTCAGTTCAGTTCAGTTCAGTTGTTCAGTTGTGTCCGACTCTTTGTGACCCCATGAACTGCAGCACATCAGGCCTCCCTGTCCATCACCAACTCCCAGAATCTACCCAAACTCATGTCCATTGAGTCGGTGATGCTATCCCACCATCTTATCTTCTGTCGTCCCCTTCTCTTCTTGCCTCAATTCTTCCCAGCATCAGGGTCTTTTCTAATGAGTCAGTTCTTTACATCAGGTGGTCAAAGTATTGGAGTTTCAGCTTCAACATCAGTCCTTCTAATGAACATTCAGGACTGATCTCTTTTAGGATGAACTAGTTGGATCTTCTTGCAGTCCACTGGACTCTCAAGAGTCTTCTTCAACACCACAGTTCAAAAGCATCAATTCTTTGGTGCTCAGCCTTCTTTATCATCTAACTCTCACATCCACATATGACTACTGGAAAAACCATAGCCTTGAGTAGATGGACCTTTGTTTACAAAGTAATGTCTCTACTTTATAATATGCTGTCTAGGTTGGTCATAACTTTCCTTCCAAGGAGTAAGCCTCTTTTAATTTCATGGCTGCAATCACCATCTGCAGTGATTTTGGAGCCCCAAAATAAAGTCTGTCACTCTTTCCCCATCTATTTGCCATGAAGTGATGGGGACAGATGCCGTTATCTTAGTTTTCTGAATGTTGAGCTTTAAGCCAACTTTTTCACTCTCTTCTTTCGATGGGGACAAACTGGAAGCAGTGACAGATTTTATTTTCTTGGTCTCCAAAATCACTGTGGATAGCAACTGTAGCCATGAAATTAAAAGACAATTGTTCTTTGGAAGGAAAGCTATGACAAACCTAGATAATGTATTAAAAAGCAGAGACAGCACTTTGCTGACAAAGGTCAGTATAGCTATTGCTTTTCCAGTAGTCATATATGAATGTGACAGTTGAACCATAAAGAAGACTAAGTGTAAGTGAATTGATGTTTTCAAACTGTAGTGCTGGAGAAGACTCTTGAGCATCCCTTGGAAAGCAAGGAGACCAAAGCAGTCAATCCTACAGGAAATCAACCTTGAATATACATTGGAAGGACTAATGTTGAAGCTGAAGCTCTAATAATTTGACCACTTGATGCCAAGAGCTGACTCATTGGAAAAGAGTCTGATGCTGAGAAAGACTGAGGGCAAGAGTAATACGAAGTGACAGAGGATGAGATGGTTGGATAGCATCACCAACTCAATGGATATAAACTTCAGGAGACAGTGGAGGGCAGAGAGGCCTAGCTTGCTGCAGTCTATGGGGTTGCAAATAGTTGGACACAACTTAACCAATGAATAACAAGAACAACTAAATATGGAGAAGTCACTCTTTCAAAAATGAAAGAAAACCTAATTTTAAGTTTGCAATAAACATTTGAAAAGTAGAAGTTACTAGATGGTCATGAAATCTAATGCTAAACGTATCTTATAAGGGTCTTTGAAATGGAGCTACCAAGAGCACCAAATTGGATCTTGGCCAGTGTTGAAACTATGGAAATGAATATGGGGTTCCTTTTGCTATGCTTTATGCTGAATTAATTTGTTACAGGTTACAATGGACTCATTAGAGGTTTATTTAGTTTTGCTCAAGTATTACTTTTTTTTTTTTTCAATTAACTCTTTTTTTTTTTTATTCTTTTTTTTTTTTTTACACGAACTCCCAAACATGAACCCCCCTCCCACCTCCCACCCCACATCATCCCTCCAGACCACCCCCATACACCAGCCCCAAGCACCCCGCATCCTGCACCGAACACAGACTGGCAATTCATTTCTTACATGACAGTATACATATTTCAATGCTATTCTCCCAAATCATCCCACCCTCTCCCTCTCCCTCTCCTTAAAGATCATTGATCCTACTCTTTTCATTTTTCCAAAGTAAATTCCTAGAAGAGGACTTTATGAGTGAACTCCGAGAGATGGTGATGAACAGGGAGGCCTGGCGTGCTGCAATTCATGGGGTCGCAAAGATTCGGACACAACTGAGTGACTGAACTGAACTTTGTGATAACCAACCCAACATTAATGGCCATGAAATGTCCATCATTATTGCTTAATGGATCATATAACCTAAAAAATAAAACACATAAACTACAAGAAAGGTTATAGTGTGACGTGGGTGTGACATGTGGCTTTCCTAGTCCAGCATTTTCTCAGACTGTATTCACTAACACATCTTAAGAGCCTGAGGATGATAAACAAGCTGTCAACTTGCTATTGACCAGACACTCTTTTCAATGTATTATATATATTATGCATTTAATCCCTGGATGAACTCTGTGACAAAAGTAGTCATTTTTCCTATGATACAAAGGAGGGGAAGTGGGGCATATGTGCCCCAGCCCCCAACTACTAAGCAGAAGATTCATCAGAATGCAAATCTGTGTCAGCTAATGCTAGATCTGACTTTATACTACCTATATTTGATTACTTCCTCCTCACAAAGAGCCCAAAATTCTTCCCTCAATGATGCTTTAAATGCCTAGGGTGACCATTATGTTTTTTAAATTGAAGTATAGTTGACTTTCAATATTATATTAGTTTCAGGTATACAATATACATTATGCTGCTGCTGCTGCTGCTAAGTCACTTCAGTCGTGTCGGACTCTGTGTGACCCCATAGATGGCAGCCCACCAGGCTCCCCTGTCCCTGGGATTCTCCAGGCAAGAATACTGGAGTGGGTTGCCATTTCCTTCTTCAATACATGAAAGAGAAAAGTGAAAGTGAAGTCACTCAGTCTGTCCAACTGTTAGCGACCCCATGGACTGCAGCCCACCAGGCTACTCCGTCCATTGGATTTTCCAGGCAAGAGTACTGGGGTGGGGTGCCATTGCCTTCCCCAAATATACATTATACCCCACACAAAATTATTATAAAATAATAACTATATTCCTTGTGTACCATTCTCTCTTAAAAAACAAAACAAAATAAAACCGTCTCCTGTTTTAATGCCTTGAAGCTATTTACAATTTTATTCAATGCTACTTCTTCTGGCTTCTCATGGTATGTTTCAAAACCATCACCAGCACCACAGGCAAAGTCACCCAGGATGTATCTCCAGCCAATGGTGGTCTAGAACTAAAATAAAAATACATATTCTTTGATTTGGAACAGGCCAGTTTATATCTACCATCCCAGTGTCCTGTCAAGTTCAGCATTTGTTCTGGATTTTTCATTTTTAATGAAGTTAACGTGTTTTTTGACAGCTTTATTATCTCTGACATTTTAAATTATATGTATTTAAGGTATCCAATTTGATGTTTTGGTATAGCTCTATCTTATGAAAAGATCAACACATAAAGCTAATTAATATATCCATCATCTCAGCATAGTTATAAATGTGTGTGTGTTGAGAAGATTTAAGATCTATCCTTTTAGCAAATTTCAAGTACACAATATTGTTAACTATCCTCACTGTTCTGTACATTCAGTTCAGTTCAGCTGCTCAATCGTGTCTGACTCTTTGCGATCTCATGAATTACAACACGCCAGGCCTCCCTGTCCATCACCAACTCCCAGAGTTCACTCAGACTCACGTCCATCGAGTCAGTGATGCCATCCAGCCATCTCATCCTCTGTCACCCCCTTCTCCTCCTGCCCCCAATCCCTCCCAGCATCAGAGTCTTTTTCAATGAGTCCACACTTCGCATGAGGTGGCCAAAGTACTGGAATTTCAGCTTTAGCATCATTCAGAATGGATTGGTTGGATCTCCTTGCAGTCCAAGGGATTCTCAAGAGTCTTCTCCAACAGCACAGTTCAAAAGCATCAATTCTTCGGCATTCAGCCTTCTTCACAGTCCCACTCTCACATCCATACATGACCACAGGAAAAACCATAGCCTTGACTGGACGGACCTTAGTCAGCAAAATAATGTCTCTGCTTTTGAATATACTGTCTAGGTTGGTCATAACTTTTCTTCCAAGGAGTAGGCGTCTTTTAACTTCATGGCTGCAATCACCATCTGCAGTGATTTTGGAGCCCCAAAAAATAAAGTCTGACAGTTTCCACTGTTTCCCCATCTATTTCCCATGAAGTGATGGGACTGGATGCCATGATCTTCATTTTCTGAATGTTGAGCTTTAAGCCAACTTTTTCGCTCTCCTCCTTCACTTTCATCAGGAGGCTTTTTAGTTTTTCTTCACTTTCTGCCATAAGGGTGGTGTCATCTGCATATCTGAGGTTCTTGATATTTCTCCTGGCAATCTTTATTCCAGCTTGTGTTTCTACCAGTCCAGCATTTCATTTTCTGAATGTTGAGCTTTAAGCCAACTTTTTCGCTCTCCTCCTTCACTTTCATCAAGAGGCTTTTTAGCTCCTCTTCACTTTCTGCCATAAGGGTGGTGTCATCTGCATATCTGAGGTTATTGATATTTCTCCCTCCAATCTTGATTCCAGCTTGTGTTTCTTCCATTCCAGCGTTTCTCATGATGTACTCTGTATATAAGTTAAATAAGCAGGGTGACAATATACAGACAGCCTTGATGTACTCCTTTTCCTATTTGGAACCAGTCTGTTGTTTCATGTCCAGTTCTAACTATTGCTTCCTGACCTGCACACAGATTTCTCAAAAGGCAGATCAAGTGGTCTGGTATTCCCATCTCTTTCAGAATTTTCCAAAGTTTCTTGTGATCCACACAGTCAAAGGCTTTGGCACAGTCAATAAAGCAGAAATAGATGTTTTTCTGGAACTCTCTTGCTTTTTCCATGATCCAGCGAATGTTGGCAATTTGATCTCTGATTCCTCCGCCTTTTCTAAAACCAGCTTGAACATAAGGGAGTTCATGGTTCACGTATTGCTGTAGCCTGGCTTGGAGAATTTTGAGCATTACTTTACTAGCGTGTGAGATGAGTGCAATTGTGTCGTAGTTTGAGCATTCTTTTTCATTGCCTTTCTTTGGAATTGGAATGAAAACTGATCTTTTCCAGTCCTGCGGCCACTGCTGAGTTTTCCAATTTGCTGGCGTATTGAGTGCAGCATTTTCACAGCATCATCTTTCAGGATTTGAAACAGCTCAACTGGACTTCCATCGTTTCTCCTATCAACCAATATAATTTCAGATTACTGTAAACCATCTGCTTATTAATTTATTATGGCTGGGCAATATATAATCTTGCATGTACATATGTTAAAAAATTTGCATGTATTTTAAATTTAAAGTAAGCTTATTTTAAAATTTAAATTTAAGGAAGTTACTGTTTTATCATTTACTTTTAAAAATTGTTCATTCTTCTATTTTCCTTTATCACTTTGAATAACTTAAAGTTACTTATATTTGCTTTATCTTTAATTCCATTTGCATGTGTTTTAATCTTGTTGCTTTCTCTTCTACTACCTACAACTTTTAATATAGGATTTTAACAGTGTTTTGTACAACATAAATAACGTCTCTTAAAAAGCATTTTGACATTTTCTTACAGCGTTTTTTGTTGCTAATATTTTCATATTATATTACTTACTCTGAAAAGTATGAAACATGCCTTAGATTTTACATATAGTATAAATCATCCTATGCAGTAAATAACCCAAGTAAAGACTAGAAAACACATTTACATTCACATATTTTTGTTTATTACTTAAGAATATATAACTTCTTCTTATAAGGGAGAGGAAGCACCATGAAAATGAGACAACACGGTATTTTCCTGTAATTTGAGGGCAGAAAATGACATGACAGAATCATTGCAAGCTGGTGTTGGTTTAATTTTTCAATCTGTGAAATGTTAACAGTTGACAAATGTCATTGTTAGGCACTCTGTGCTGTGCTGTGCTGGACTTAGTCACTCTGTTATGTCAGACTGTTTGCCACCCCATAGACTGTAGCCAGCCAAGCTCCTCTGTCGCTACAGATTCTCCAGGCAAGAATACTGGACAGTATTGCCAAGGCCCCCTCCAGGTGGTCTTCCCAACTCAGATAGAGAACCTAGGTATCCCATACTGCAGGCAGATTCTTTACCATCTGAGATACCAGGGAAGCCCTTTAGGCACTCTGTTCTGTGTTATATGGCAGCCTGCATGGGAGAGGAGTTTAGAGGAGAATGGATACATGTATATGCATGGCTGAGTCCCTCTACTGTTCACCTGAAACTATCACATTGTTAATTGACTATACTCAAATCTATTTTAAAAAGAACTTAAAAAATAACAATATAGAAGATAAATTATGTTTGGATGTAATAGATAACTTCAGTATAGTCTTGCTGTCTTAGTAGTTGTGGTTATTACAACTGTTGTATAAGGGGGTGACTGTTAGCAAATGGTCCTGCATGTCAGTGAGAGCTAAGCTCACTGATGAGGAGATAAGGTCCCAAAAGTATGGTCTTTCTTCCCACAGATCCTTCTATTAAAAAAAAAAAAAAAAAATTGTGATTATCTGGGTCATGAAGATCTTTTTTGTATAGTTCTTCTGTGTATTCTTGCCACCTCTTCTTACATTAGATCTCTAGAATTTATTCACTTTGCATAACTGAAACATTGTACCCTTTGACCAATCTCACCCCATTTCTACCCTCCCCTCATGTCCTAGCGATCATCATTCTACATTCCACTTCTATGTATTTGACTGTTTTAGAAGTAATATTGTTAAAAGATGTATTTATATAAGCTGAATGAATTTAGTAGACTTCTTTTTGTGTAATTCCAGCTTCTGAAATGGTCTCCTATAGTAATGTGCAACAGCAAAAAGAATTCACCATTTAACAAGCGATTAAGTACTAAATATAGCGACATAGCACCAGCAGCAGCATGGCTACTAATAACCAAGTGCTTCTTTTCCAGTCTTCTCCAGACACAGATTTATCACCACCACCCTTTCAAGGACAGCATGCACAGAACCACCTGATAAAATGAAGTGCTCTCAGACTAGCGCATCTAAGGACAGGACATCAGTTATCTGTTACTGCCTAACAAACCACCCTAAAACTTCATGACTTAAAACAACTACCATTTTGTTTGCTCATGAGTCTGTGTGCCAAGGACACAGGCTGGGCTGAGCTAAACAATTCCTCTGCTGGTCTAGTGTGGGGTTATTCATGTGGGTACAGTCGTATCACTGGTGCTGGGAGCCAGCACGAGCCATCCCACCCATAACAAGGTCATGTGGAAGAGAACTGTTAAGCAAGGCTTCAGGACTTGAGGGGCTCCCTAGACCAGCTCGAGCATCTACCCCAAAACCAGAATCTGTCTGTCTTACTGTTTTGTGCCTTTCACCAACTCTCCTGACATTAACAGGTGGCTATCCCTNTTACAGCGTTTTTTGTTGCTAATATTTTCATATTATATTACTTACTCTGAAAAGTATGAAACATGCCTTAGATTTTACATATAGTATAAATCATCCTATGCAGTAAATAACCCAAGTAAAGACTAGAAAACACATTTACATTCACATATTTTTGTTTATTACTTAAGAATATATAACTTCTTCTTATAAGGGAGAGGAAGCACCATGAAAATGAGACAACACGGTATTTTCCTGTAATTTGAGGGCAGAAAATGACATGACAGAATCATTGCAAGCTGGTGTTGGTTTAATTTTTCAATCTGTGAAATGTTAACAGTTGACAAATGTCATTGTTAGGCACTCTGTGCTGTGCTGTGCTGGACTTAGTCACTCTGTTATGTCAGACTGTTTGCCACCCCATAGACTGTAGCCAGCCAAGCTCCTCTGTCGCTACAGATTCTCCAGGCAAGAATACTGGACGGTATTGCCAAGGCCCCCTCCAGGTGGTCTTCCCAACTCAGATAGAGAACCTAGGTATCCCATACTGCAGGCAGATTCTTTACCATCTGAGATACCAGGGAAGCCCTTTAGGCACTCTGTTCTGTGTTATATGGCAGCCTGCATGGGAGAGGAGTTTAGAGGAGAATGGATACATGTATATGCATGGCTGAGTCCCTCTACTGTTCACCTGAAACTATCACATTGTTAATTGACTATACTCAAATCTATTTTAAAAAGAACTTAAAAAATAACAATATAGAAGATAAATTATGTTTGGATGTAATAGATAACTTCAGTATAGTCTTGCTGTCTTAGTAGTTGTGGTTATTACAACTGTTGTATAAGGGGGTGACTGTTAGCAAATGGTCCTGCATGTCAGTGAGAGCTAAGCTCACTGATGAGGAGATAAGGTCCCAAAAGTATGGTCTTTCTTCCCACAGATCCTTCTATTAAAAAAAAAAAAAAAAANGGTATTGCCAAGGCCCCCTCCAGGTGGTCTTCCCAACTCAGATAGAGAACCTAGGTATCCCATACTGCAGGCAGATTCTTTACCATCTGAGATACCAGGGAAGCCCTTTAGGCACTCTGTTCTGTGTTATATGGCAGCCTGCATGGGAGAGGAGTTTAGAGGAGAATGGATACATGTATATGCATGGCTGAGTCCCTCTACTGTTCACCTGAAACTATCACATTGTTAATTGACTATACTCAAATCTATTTTAAAAAGAACTTAAAAAATAACAATATAGAAGATAAATTATGTTTGGATGTAATAGATAACTTCAGTATAGTCTTGCTGTCTTAGTAGTTGTGGTTATTACAACTGTTGTATAAGGGGGTGACTGTTAGCAAATGGTCCTGCATGTCAGTGAGAGCTAAGCTCACTGATGAGGAGATAAGGTCCCAAAAGTATGATCTTTCTTCCCACAGATCCTTCTATTAAAAAAAAAAACTGTCTCAACTGCAAAAATTAAAAATGAGAATTAGAACCCAGTTTAGGGATTCACATATGTTTTATATTTAAAAATGGTAAGATACATAAGAAGTGTCTTCTCTCAACTAATTTGTTTTTCTTATGAAGCCAAACTTTTATGTGTCTCTTCCAATCAATGAATTGGGCAACACACATACACACATACACCATGACATGTCTGCTTAAATTTCGATAGTCATGGCTTCATTTAATATTTTTTCCTTCAATTATTTTGTTGATGATTTTAAACTCAGTCTCCTTCATCCAGTTTATCAACTTGAAAAGAGGATAAAAGCCAAGCACACCGTTACTCAAGGCTCCATGTTTCCCAATCACCAGAATAAAATAAAAGAAGGTTACACTCAAGCAAATGTAACTCTCATCACACTGTGGTTACAAATCATTCACAGGGAATAGTGAGCACATGGCTGATGATAGGTTTTGGAATAAAATTTTTCCTATTTGTATTGGGGATCTAAAGGCAGTTCTTTTCCTCTGGCAAAGCTTCCCTTACAAAATTCTGTAACTTTAATATTTTATTTGAAATCTTATGTTATCATATTTGACATGAAATGAATCCACATTTAAAATTGAATTCAGTGGGTAGAGGTCCCACTATAGCATCTTATCATAATTTTATCATAATTTTGACAGATTTGATACATCTTGAAGATGTAATATTATTCTTCTAATAAAATAATCTGCAGTTGAGTTGAGAAAACAAGATGAACATAGGTGTGAAAGATACAAGTTTATTTATTTAGAGAGGCAATGCAGAAAAGGCAATTTATCAAAAGACAATGCATGACATCAATTATTACACATAGTCAATAAATAATGATGCTATTTATCATATATATGTATTGTATTTGACATTTACTGAATAGTTAATGTTTATGAAGCATTGGACTAAGCTCTTCATATCATTTTATCTTCACAACGATCCTCTGTGATGAAAGATCTAAAATTATCTTCAAAATGTGAGACACTTAAATTGTGTCTTTAAATGTCTAGCTATTACTATTTAAAATTTTGTCATTCTAAATACACAAGAGTTTGTTGCTTAGTCGTGTCCAACTCTTTGCATTCCCACAGACTGTAGCCCACCAGATTATCTGTCTATGGAATTCCCTGGACAAGAATACTGGAGTGGGTTGCCATTTTCTTCTCCAGGGGCCCTTCCTGACCCAGGGATCGAACTTGAGTCACCTGCATTGCAGGCAGATTTTTTACCATCTAATGAGTCATCAGGGATGCTCTAAAATACATGAGGACATTTTAAATAAAGCATATCATTTGGGTAAAAGGTGTAGCAATTTATTTGTGATGACATCATCTTATAAAATACTGAGAAGATCATCACTGGGAATTGGTATTTTGGAATGACGTTTTGAGAGTATTTTGTGCACTTGGCCAAGAACACTAATCTTATGACATGCTTAATATATGTCAGATATGGTATTATAAGCTGTAATGTTAGATATAATAACACATTTTATATTGAAAAGAGCCATATGAGATAGTTATTTTTATTATCTTGATTATTGAAATAGAAATACCAAGTTTGATTGACTCAAACTCATACAGGGAATGAATATGAAACGAATTGCCTTATGTAGGAATTATGGAGTCATAGTATCTAATTAAGTTGAACAGAAGAGAAATTAAAGATAAAAATATTTTGAGTTTTCAGGAATAGTGAAATGGGAGACTACAATTGCCACGGTCAAAATAGAGGGTCAAAAAGGAAATTCAACAGGGAGGACTTAAGTGAAATAATATGCTTCCTTCTGCATTTTCAAGACATGAAGGAATGAGGATAAATTTCCCAAGGGTACTATTATGAGAACTGAATCAAGATCTATCTCTTATTTAAAAAAACTGACTTGACTTTCTACAATGACAGAAGCACTGCAAGAATGTTAAAAATCCTCAAAGGGATCATTCTGGATGATATACTATCCGAAAATAGCCTCTGGATTACATGCAAGTGTCAGACATTGGTACACACCCAATTTATTAATATATTCTCTAGTCACCAAGTGAAAGCATAGTCTCAGGAAAGGGTGAAAGGAAAGCCTGGTGGTGTACTTACACTAAGAACAACAGTTCCAAGAACAGGTCATGGGTGTGTGATTGTTTTCGGTGGCTTAAGGAAGTTTGTGCTAGGGGTCAGGGAGGAATCCATGCATCTCCTGTAGAACAGGGACAAGGTTATCATCTGTGGAGAGAGAAGCTCAAACTTCACGCCTAATTCTAAGACTTACAGTTAGACACCAAATATATCAGTCTTATAGTCTCAATAATGCTTACTTAAAATATGTGAACAATTTTGGTTTGCCAGATTACCAATTAAATGAGCTAGGAAGTCTAAAAGAACTTTGTGAATTATTGTATAAATGTGGAGGGTTTGTATTACAAGCCATTGTCTTGGGTGACTACTGTAAGTTGTAGACAGAGCCTTTTAACAGCAGAGAACTCAATAACAGCTTATAACACCATATCTGACATATATCAAGCATGTCATAAGATTAGCATTCTTGGCAAAGTGCACAAAATACTCCAAATACATCATTCCGAAATTATACAAATTCTCAGTGATGATCTTCTCAGTATTTTATAAGATGATGTCATCACAAGTAAGTTGCTACACCTTTACCCACTGTTATTGAGTTTTCTGTACTGGGTAAAGAAAACTGGTCTCATTACAAGCCAGGATCTGTCAGGTTGCCTGGGCTTGGAATTACATATTACAAAAAATAAGTGATATTTTTTGGATCAGCAGCCATATCTAGCTTTCACTTTGAAACAGCTAAATAGATCATCCCCTGTTTTATTTTAAAGAAAAACAGTTAAAAACAATTTATTTTCTATATTATCCTAGCGATCAGGGGAAGAATCAAAACCAAAAGCATTTGTGTGTGTGAAGTTGATAAGCGTGTATAGCATTCGTAGATTCAGTTCACGTCAGTTCAGTCTCAGTCATGTCTGACTTTTTGTGACCCCATGAACCACATCATGCCATGCCTCCCTGTCCATCACCAAATCCCAGAGTCCACCCATACCCATGTCCACTGAGTTTGTAATGCCATCCAATCATCTTATCCTCTGTCATCCCCTTCTCCTCCTGCCCTCAATCTTTCCCAGAATCAGGGCCTTTTCCAATGAGTCAGCCCTTCACATCAGGTGGCCAAAGTATTGGAGTTTCAGCTTCAGAATCAGTCCTTCCAATGAATACCCAGGACTGATCTCCTTTAAAATGAACTGATTGGATACCTCGCAGTCCAAGGGACTCTCAAGAGTCTTCTCCAACACCACAGTTCAAAAGCATCAATTCTTTGGTGCTCAGCTTTCTTTGTAGTCTAAATCTCACATCCATACATGATTACTGGAAAAACCATAGCCTTAACTAGATGAACCTTTGTTGGCAAAGCAATGTCTCTACTTTATATTATGCTGTCTAGGTTGGTCATAACTTTCCTTCCAAGGAGTAAGTGTCTTTTAATTTCATGGCTGCCATCACCATCTGCAATGATTTTTGAGCCCAGAAAAATAAAGTCAGCCACTGGTTCCACTGTTTCTCCATCTATCTGCCATGAAGTGATGGGACCAGATTCCATGATCTTAGTTTTCTGAATGTTGAGCTTTAAGCCAACTTTTTCACTCTCCTCTTACACTTTCATCAAGAGGCTCTTTAATTCTTCTTCACTTTCTACCATACGGGTGGTGTCATCTGCATATCTGAGGTTATTGATATTTCTCCCGGCAATCTTGATCCCACCCTGTGCTTCCTCCAGCCCAGAGTTTCTCGTGATGTACTCTGCATATAAGTTAAATAAGCAGGGTGACAATATACAGCTTTGATGTACTCCTTTTCCTACTTGGAACCAGTCTGTTGTTTCATGTCCAATTCTAACTGTTGCTTCTTGACCTGCATACATAATCAAAATAAATAGTAAATTATTTCTGTAATCATTATTTCAATCTGACCTCCCACTTACTTAATATTTAATTCCTTGCTATTTTTAATTCCTTTAGTGCAGTACACTTATACTGGGTTAGACACTGAAATAATCATTTGTCCATTTTAATAATTTCTGTCTGATTTAAAATGTTTCATTATTTATATTTCTGACCATTCATAATTCTCCAGTTTGGAATCTCGGTTAATCAGCATTAATTATAAAAAAGTGTATTGCAATATTAGAACTTAAGCTTTCAAGATATAATGCCTAACCAGGTTATAATGCCATTGGAGAAGTGTCCTTGACAACTACATTATCAAACAACATTATTTGGTTTGGCAAAGGTTAAGACTGACAATTACTTGTGGTTGCTGCTCAAATGGTCACTGTGTATTCTGGCATTTTATTCTTCTTATTTCAGTGGAATGAGAGTTTAAGTACACAAAGTAATTACCAGAAAGCTGAATAGATTGAATTGGACATTGCATCCTCATCAGAGTCCAGCAGCCATATAAATGAATGAAAATAAGCATGAAGTGGAGAAGAAACCAAAGAGAAAAACTATGCAGTTCCTTAATTGATATAAGAAAAACAAGGATTTTTATGTGACCTTAAACTTGGTTTTCCCACTTTTTAGGTTGGCATATGACTATAAACTTAATTGCTTTGAAAATTTCTGGTTATCGGTCAGGCAAACTTAAAGAACCAAGTCTAGTCAGAAAGCAATCAGATGCGGAAGGCATTGCCATATAGCCTATGATGAGCTTTGTCACTGTGTTGCCATCCAAAGCATACAACTACAGAATTAAACCTGAATCACAAAGAATGCTTCACTCATAATAACTGAGCAATACATGATTGTGTCATAAAATGTAGCTATATTTTTAAAAATATCCTCAACATATTCCATCAGGTGATTTTTCATTATATTTAAATGGTCTCTGGGATAAATCCAGCTTATATTAAAAGAAAACAGATGTTTTATTTTATATTTATTCAAACTTCAATTTACATCTAATTATTTTACATACCTGTCTGGAAATAAAAATGTACTGCAGTTTATTTCAAAGAAAAAAAATGACAAGTAAAATAGCTAATAGATATGACAACTACTCCTTATCAGAAATGTTTTGGAGTTGCCATGAATTTCAGTTATGAGATACTGTCACTGATTTAGAAGCCTGGAAATAGTTTAGATAGATAATATTAAATGTAGCCAATTCTTGAGGGAGAACTTCATGATTGAGTTAAACTGAAAGTATTTTTAGAGTTGAAATTGCTCTTTGAACATACACATTGCAGTGGGAAAAAAAATCAACTTGAGACATGTGGTGAGTAAGGGATTAACAGAAGAGAAGCAATGTGAAATACAGTAATAAAGTTATACTTCCTAAAGGTTCAGTGGCATAACAAATGAAACAAATTTTTTGAGGGGCTCTTGGTATTAGAATCAAAATAAAACTAAAAACGAATAAATGCCCATCAATACAAAATTCTTAATAAACTCTCAGACACTTATAAATTTAAGCAATATATATTTCTAAAATTAATGAAGGCAATTTATATGAAAAGCTCTTTGTGATATATGACTATTTTAGAATAAGTGCTTNAGAGTTGAAATTGCTCTTTGAACATACACATTGCAGTGGGAAAAAAATCAACTTGAGACATGTGGTGAGTAAGGGATTAACAGAAGAGAAGCAATGTGAAATACAGTAATAAAGTTATACTTCCTAAAGGTTCAGTGGCATAACAAATGAAACAAATTTTTTGAGGGGCTCTTGGTATTAGAATCAAAATAAAACTAAAAACGAATAAATGCCCATCAATACAAAATTCTTAATAAACTCTCAGACACTTATAAATTTAAGCAATATATATTTCTAAAATTAATGAAGGCAATTTATATGAAAAGCTCTTTGTGATATATGACTATTTTAGAATAAGTGCTTAATATATTCATATTTTATGTAAAAATAAAAATAAATTATTAAATTTAATGATTTAAAATGGATATGTATTGTTTGCCAGAAACTACAATTACATCTAGGAACAAACAAATGAGAATAGAAGTAAAGAGTTATCTTCTAATATTTTCCTTATGCTCTTTCATTATTTTAAAATTGTTAACAGTAGAAAATATTTTATGTATTGAAGTAAAATATATATTTTTTAAATGACTGCTCCATCTCACTTTATCCTCAAAGTGGTCATCTGTCATACAGCCTTACTTTATATATCTTTGGTCATTCAAAGACTCCAAAATACTCTGAGAATATAGTTCAAGGATTTTATATGTGGCTCCTTGTTCTACTTTGACAATAAACATTCTTTTGTAATAAAATTTCTATATCTAATACACCTGATTAAGAAAATAATTTCTGGATAAAATGTTTGATGTCCTTGTTTTAAATCAATCAAAACATGGTAATGATGTATCATTCAATTAAAATCTATCTTAGAAAAGATGTATAATGAATTTTTAATTACTACATTAAAAGCATTTCAATATTCTAAATTATTTAACTGAATATTGTCTCAAATATAATGAGTATTTTTTATGATCTATATTGTAGTTCAGTGTAGTTCAGTCGCTCGGTCGTGTCAGACTCTTTTCGGCCCCATGAATTGCAGCACACCAGGCCTCCCTGTCCATTACCAACTCATTCATCACGTCCATCAAGTCCATGATGCCATCCAGCCATCTCATCCTCTATCGTCCCCTTCTCCTCCTGCCCCCAATCCCTCCCAGCATCAGAGTTTTTTCCAATGAGTCAACTCTTCGCATGAGGTGGCCAAAGTACTGGAGTTTCAGCTTTAGCATCATTCCTTCCAAAGAAATCCCAGGGCTGATCTCCTTCAGAATGGACTGGTTGGATCTCCTTGCAGTCCAAGGGACTCTTAAGAGTCTTCTCCAACACCTCAGTTCAAAAGCATCACTTCTTTGGTGCTCAGTCCAGCCTTCTTCACAGTCCAACTCTCACATGTAGAACCCTCCCTATATAATGGCATAAAGGAAATGGTTTACATTTTAGATGAATTATTAAGCAAACAAGTTATAATTAAAATGACCACATTGTACAGTTATGCATGGATTTCCCCTTTTACACGGAGCTGTATTTTTCTAAGTTGTTCCTCTGATGATAAACCTCCAAGTTATAATGATGAAGTAATGGTATTTACTGAATAGGCTCTAAATCTAATTTTTTTTAGGTTGCCCAAAAGATTGATTAGTATTTCCTTTGTAGGATGGCTCTAGTAGTACTTAGTCATCTTTAATGTCATTTGAAACAACTGTGTTAGACTGTACCATGAAGCTGTCATATCAGTGTATAGTAAAAAAAAATCAAAATTGGTGAATTTTTGTGTATTTAAAAAAATCAAAATTGATAAATTTTTGTGGAGCCATTTCAAGATTGAAGATAGAAGAAAAAAGTCAACATTTCTGACATATTATTTTTATTTCAAGAAATTATTTATTATTTCAAGAAAGATAAAAATACAACTGAAATGCAAAAAAAAAAATGTATTCAAAGTATAGAAAGCATACTGTAACTGATTGAACTTATCAAAAGTGTTTTGCAAAGTTTTTGTGCCAAAGATTTCTCACTGAATGGTGCTCCACCTTCAGCTACACTAGTTAGATAGACCTGGAACAGTTCATTGCTCAAAAAAGTGTTGGGAAGGTGGAATTAGGAAGTTGCCTAAAAAAATGGCAGATGATAATGAAAAAAGGTGAATACTTTATTCAATAAATCTTTTAGTGAGAATGAAAAACGTGACTTTTTTACTTAAAAAGTGAAAAAAAAAAAAAAATTATTATTTCAAGAAAGATAAAAATACAACTGAAATGCAAAAAAAAAAATGTATTCAAAGTATAGAAAGCATGCTGTAACTGATTGAACTTATCAAAAGTGTTTTGCAAAGTTTTTGTGCCAAAGATTTCTCACTGAATGGTGCTCCACCTTCAGCTACACTAGTTAGATAGACCTGGAACAGTTCATTGCTCAAAAAAGTGTTGGGAAGGTGGAATTAGGAAGTTGCCTAAAAAAATGGCAGATGATAATGAAAAAAGGTGAATACTTTATTCAATAAATCTTTTAGTGAGAATGAAAAACGTGACTTTTTTACTTAAAAAGTGAAAAAAAAAAAAAAAACCATTTTGGCCAACCCAATATAAACTGTTGGTAAATTACAAAGTATTAGAGATATTAAAGATGTAGAATCAAAACACCCATGAGGACTTTCCTGGTGGTCCAATGGATAAGAATCCACCTATCCAGGGGATGTGGGTTCAATGCCTGGTCTGGGGATTCTACATGCCACAGAGCAACAAAGTCTGTGCACAATTACTGAGTCCACACTCTAGCAACTACTGAGCCATTGTTCTAGAGTCCCAGAGCCACAACTAATGACACCCTGTGCCACAATTACTGAACATCACATTCTCTAGAGCCCATGGTCCATAACAAGAGCAAACACCAAAATAAGAAGCCTGTGCACTGCAATGATTAGCTCCCACACACCACAGAGAGAAATACTGCACACAGCAACAAAGACCCTGCAGAACCAAAAATAAATAAAACAATAACTAAAAAACAAAATACATGTGAACTAATTTGGGTTATCCCTATCTAACTCTTGAAAAAAATTTGATAATAACACAAATTTCAATGGGCTGAGAACTAAAAGCAGAAGGAGCAAATATGCACTCTCCTTTCAAAAGAATAAAACAGAAAGGAAAGAGGAGAGTGAAAAAGCTGGCTTAAAACTCAACATTCAAAAAACTAAGATCATGGCATCCAGTCCCATCACTTCATGGTAAATAGATGAGGAAGCAATGGAAATAGTGACAGGTTTATTTTCTTGGACTCCAAAATCATTGCAAATGGTGACTGTGGCCATGGAATTAAAAGATACTTGCTCCTTGGAAGAAAAACTTTCACCAACCTAGACAAAATATTAAAAAGCAGAGGCATTACTTTGTAGACAAAATCACATCTAGTCAAAGCTATGTTTTTTCCAGTAGTCATGTGTGGATGTGAGAATTGGGCCATAAAGAAAGCTGAGCATTGAAGAATTGATGCTTTTGAACTGTGGTGTTGGAAAAGACTTTTGAGAGTCCCTTGGACTGTAAGGCGATCCAACCAGTCCATCCTAAAGGAAATCAGTCCTGAATATTCATTGGAAAGATTTATGCTGAAGCTGAAGCTCCAATAATTGGGCCACCTGATGCAAAATGCCAACTCAATGGAAAAGATCCTTATGCTGGGTAGGACTGAGGTCAGAAGAAAGAGGACAGAAGGTGAGATGATTGGATGGCATCACTGACTTGGTGGACATGAGCTTGAGCAGACTCCAGGAATTGGTGATGGACAGGGAAGCCTGGTGTGCTGTAGTTCATGGGGTCTCAAAGAATCGGACACAACTGAGTTACTGAACTGACTGAGTGGGTCAAGACTTTTAGAAATTAGAGGACAAGCTTCATATGCTAGAAAAGGGGCTTCAGATCTTGCTTCCATCCTCCAGTTTTCTTTTCAAATTCTGTGTGCCCCATGTGAGGTGCAGGAAGGAAGGGATTCTCCAGTTCCAATGATGGGAATGCATGGTCGGCATAGCCTGTTCTCTATGAAAACAGAGTGACTGTATTCTCAGTTAGGAGGAAGAAATTCAAAGGAAGCCAAAATACCTAAAATCTTCATATCTGCCTCAAACAATTGCAGATAATAGTCATTTTATGGTAGAAATGTAGAAAAAAGAAATTTAATGTGTAACTTAACATCAAAGTTACAGATGATATAGGTTTAAGGCACAGGTCTCCAGGGTCCCATAATGGAGTACCTTTCCGTGCTGCTTGTATGCATAAACTGTTTGGCATAAAAATGTTACTTATGCTTTTGTAAGTGTTTGTCATTTTTTTCTTCTTTTGGTATTCAATATTACATCAATATTAATATTTGGTATTCATATTACATCAATATGGCAATACAAAAGAAAGTATTTTACATACCTATAAAGCAATAATTAAAGATATATTGGTAGCAATGAGTCTTCCTTCACAGAATCTGTTTACTCATTTAGTTTTGATGCACTTAAGAATTCATAGCTAGTGTAAATAAAACACCAGTGATGGTGCTACTGCTAGAATAGAAGGGTGTTCTACCTCCCTGTTGATAGCTTAGGTTAGAAACAATGCAGTGTAAGACAAATAAGACAGTACCATTCATTTAGAAATAGTCAGTGAAAATTGATTATCACTCCATGGAAGGCTAGAATGAAATAATCTACATGACTCTGAGACAGAAAACCTAGCATGCTTCATTGCCACATTGAATACTTGTGCTGCTTCTTGAAAATCCTGCCTTCTTTCAGCAGAGAAACGATCTCATAGGAAAAAAAGAGAGAGACATCAACCTCTGCATAACCCTGAACATGAAATGAGAAATCTTATGAAAAACAGCTGCAGCTGCTTTTATATGAGAAGAGAAGGTGATGGCATTGGAGCAGATGCTCAGCTTCTCCCTCAGTGACAAAGCATACTGGTGATTTCGAAGAGGGCTGGCATCTTGAAGAAAGCAATTAGGTTCTTTGTGAGTGATGGTGGTAAAGAAAGAAAAGTAATTAGAACAGATTAAAAGAAAGAGAAAAACCTTTCCCAAACACAGGTCAAAGCTGCATGGCCACAATTACTCTGGCAGGAAACAAAGCACTACATATGGTCATGTGCTGTTGGTGTCTTAATAACTTAACTGTATTTCATGTAAAATTATTGTTAAAGAGCCTAAATTTAAGATGGATTATGTGGTCACATCAAGACAGTGTATTTGGCAAAAACATTTGATGATCTCTGTTAAAACAGTTGTGCAGTATATGGGTATGTTTCAAAACTTCTGTTTTTGAGAAAAAAAATTTAAATTTTATACCATAATCATACTCAGAACAGACCTTGGGAAATCACTTATGAATTTGGAATTTATTCTCTAATTTTATATAGCTGTTACATAGCTGGATTGCAGAAAGTTATTTTCTTTTTATCCAACACACTTGCCTATTTCCACAGTGTTGCTGGTCTGCAATTAATATGTAATAGCCTTGAATCCTGAATATTATTTGCTGGAAAAATACAAGTACACTAGCAATAATATTTAAAATTTCTTAACATAGGCATTATAACCAACATATACACCTAAAAGAGGAGCTTAGTCATAGATTTTTTTGTTCACTCATTTTAGGAAGCAAAATTAGAAGGGAAATTGAATCTGTGAATCTAAGATTAGCAAACTGAGGAGTTAAATAAGAAATGTAAGAGCTATTATAGAAGATACAGATTAGAAACCAGGCTACTTCATCAAGGATTTAGTTGTCAGCTACACTCTATCAGTCAGTTTTAGGTTGATATACCCTTTATTTGTCAGATAATATCCCACCTTTCTCTGATAATTGGTCCTTCTTCCCCAATTATTCACATAAGATGGATTGGAAGATTCTAGAATATAGTAAGTAATTTCAAAGATAGGAGTTAACTTTGAAACTACTAAAAAATGGACTAGTAATAAAGTGATGAATAATTTTTACTGCTAATAACTTTTCTAACTTCCTTCATCTATCTATCTATATTAAATGGTTCTGCCCTTTGGGATAAAAAAGAAAATAGTACAAGCATGAGGTATACATCTCCTTAACCAAAAGATTCTTATGATGCCAATTTATAAAGTTGATTCTATGAAATCACACTCAATTTATATAAATTCTGAAATTTTGCTATCTTCCAGTCTCTTCCTAGTTCCATCTCTTGCTAATGTCATGGCAACCCTCAGACAACAGAGGCTAAAGGCAAGATTTTCGATGCTATCTTTTAGAAGCCTTTTAAATTTTCCCTTTGATGAT
The DNA here is from genome assembly GCA_006410675.1 of Oreotragus oreotragus. Lineage (NCBI taxonomy): Eukaryota > Metazoa > Chordata > Mammalia > Artiodactyla > Bovidae > Oreotragus > Oreotragus oreotragus. The sequence continues at coordinate 197,813 of SJYX01008976.1, forward strand.
TCACTATTCACAGTACTTGAAAATAATTTAGTCACTGCACACAAAATATTCCAAACTACATTTTTTCATTTTTTTCTTTTCCAGACTATTGAATCCAAGTAATTGAAATAAGAAAAGTGCCTTAATATATAAAGCAAGTATTAATAGACATAGAGAGAGAAACAGACAGTAAAGTAATAATAGTAGGAAACTTTAACAACTCACTTATATCAACAGATAGATCATTCAGACAGAAAAATCAAAAAGGAAACATTGGTTTTAAATGACATTAGATTAACTGAATTTAACAGTATATCCCATTCAATAACAACAGATTACACATTACTCTCAAGTACACAAGGATTGTCTCCTTGATAGATCATATGTTAGGCCACAAAGCAAGTATTTAAGAATTTGAACAGATTGAAATCAAATCAAGCATTTTTTCTAACCAAAATGCTATGAAACTAGAAATAATTTATAAGAAAAAAACTGGAAAAAATTCACAGATATGTAAAGATTAAGTATTATTGTGCTCAGTAACAAGCTAGTCAATGAATACATCAAAAGCAAAATAAAAACATACCTTGAAACTAATGGAAATGAAAATACAGCATACCAAAACTAAGAGGATGCAGGAAAAGCAAGTCTAAGAGGGAAGATCATAGTGATAAAGCCTTCCTCAGGAAACAAGAAAAATCACAAGTAAACAATTTAACCTTATGTAACAAGAAACTGGGAAAATAGGAACACAAAGTTCATAGAAGGAAGGAAATCACAAATATCAAAGCAGAAATAAATGAAATAGATTAAAAAGACAATAGATAGTTAGTAAAATTAAAAGCTAACTCTTTAAAAATTTAAAAAAAATGACCAATATATTTAGATAGACTCAAGAAGAAAAATGTGAGAGGTTAAGTAAATAAAATCAGAAATTCAAGAGGACACATTACATCTGATACCTCAGAAATACAAAGGACCATAAAAGGCTACTACAGACATTTATATACTAACAAGTAGAACAATCTAGAGGAAATGGATATATTTTCTAGAAACATAAGTACTTTCATGACTGAATCATAAAGACATAGAAATTTTGACCAGACCAATTGCTGGAAAAGAGATTGAATCACCAATTTAAAACTCCCTACAAACAAAAAAACTCCAGGACTGAACAACTTCACTGTTGAATTCTACCAAATATTTAAAGAAGAACTAATTACTTTGCCGACTAAGGTCTGTCTAGTCAAGGCTATGGTTTTTCCAGTAGTCATGTATGGATGTGAGAGTTGGACTGTGAAGAAGGCTGAGCACCGAAGAATTGATGCTTTTGAACTGTGGGGTGTTGGAGAAGACTCTTGAGAGTCCCTTAGACCTCAAGGAGATCCAACCAGTCCATTCTGAAGGAGATCAGCCCTGGGGTTTCTTTGGAAGGAATGATGCTAAAGCTGAAACTCCAGTACTCTGGCCACCTCATGCGAAGAGTTGACTCATTGGAAAAGACTCTGATGCTGGGAGGGGTTGGAGGCAGGAGGAGAAGGGGATGACAGATGATGAGATGGCTGGATGGCATCACTGACTTGATGGACGTGAGTCTGAGTGAACTCTGGGAGTTGGTGATGGACAGGGAGGCCTGACGTGCTGCAATTCATGGGGTTGCAAAGAGTCAGACACGACTGAGTGACTGAACTGAACTGAACTGAATATCAATCCTTCTCCAAATCTTTAACATATTAGAGGATTAACACATCTGAACTTATAAGGCCAGATTTACCCCGATACAAAAACTAGATAAGGGCAATACAAGAAAATAAAATTACAGATCAATATCCCTGATAAACATAGATGTAAACTTCCTCAACAAAGTAGTAGAAAAATAAGTTCAATAATACATTAAGAGGATCATACACCATTATCAAATAGTATTCATTCCAGGGGCACAAGAATGGTTCAATATATGTAAGTCAATCAACATTAGATACCACTTCAACAAAATATTTTTTTAAATATGACAATCTAAAAATGTGCAGAAAAAACACGACAAAATTCAACATCAATCTATGATTAAACAAACAACAACAACAACAAAAAATCCTAAAGAAAGTGAGTACAGAGGGAACGCCTCAACATAATAAAAGTCATATATGATAAGTTCACAGCTAACATCACACTTAGAGGTGAAAAGATGAACTTTCCTCTAAGATCAGAAAGAAGATAAGGATTCCAACCTTGCCACTTTTATTCAACAAAATGGGGAATCCTAGTCAGAGTAATTTTACAAGAAAAAGAAACCATTTCTAGGTATTTGTTCAGTGGAAATTAAAAGATATGGCTATACAAAGACCTGTAAAAAAAAAAAAAAGAAAAGAAAGAAAAGTGCTCAAACTGGAAGGGAAAAAGTAAAGCTGTCAGTATAGAAAATCCCAAAGACACCACTGATTTAGTAAGTTGCAAGACACAAAATCAATATACCAGAATTTGTGTATTTTTATTCACTAATAACAAATTATCTGAAATTTAAGAAAACAATTCATTAAAAATTGTATCAAAGAAAACATAATATCTAAGGAAAATTTAACCAAATAGATGAAAGCCTTATACAATAAAAACTATAAGACTGATGAAAAATTAAAGACTACATCAATAAATTGAAAATATTCCATACTCATGGATTAATGAATTAATATTGTTAAAATATACACAATACTCAAAGAAATCTACAGATAAAAATGCAATCCCAATCAAGACCCCACCTTCATATTTTACATAAATGGAATAAATAATTCTAAATTGTGTATGGAATCACAAAATAATCTGGATATTCAAATAAATCTTGAGAAAGAAGAGCAAAGCTCTTCTTATACTAACTGAAACAGTACATTGTAGGTTTAAAAACTGACTCATAGACCAATGGAACTGACAAAGGACTCAGAAATAAGCCCACACATACATGTCCAATAAGCTTCTGAAACCATAAAACTCTTAGAAGAAAACATAGGCAGAAAGCTTCTTGATATTGATCTGTCTTGATTTTTTTGTATTTGATATGAAAAGTAAAACCAACAATAGCAAGCATAAGTGGAATTATATCAAACTAAAGCTTTGTACACTAGAGAAAACTATCAATAACAAACAAACACAAAAAAGGAAACTTACTGAATTGGAGAAAACATTTGCAAATCATATATATGAAAGTAAGGGATTATGACTCAAACTAACAAAGAACTCAGCTCAATAGCAAAAGCAAATGATTCAATTAAAACACAGAGGATTTAAATAGACATCTTTCCAAAGAAGGCCACAGATGTCTAATAGAAACATGAAAAGATGTTCGACATTATTAACTATCAGGGAAATGCAAATCAAAACCATATTGCACTCATTTGAAGGACTATTTTCATAAAGGCAATATGTAACACATTAGTAGAATGTAGAGAAAATGGAATGCATGTTCATAATTGGTGGAAATACAAATTTATGCAACCATTATGAAAAATAATATGGAGCTTTCTCAGAAAACTGAAAATAGAATTATTGATTGAGCATTTCCTCTTCTGAGTACATTTCCAAAGCACATGAAAGCATTAACTCAAAAATATATGCACAACTCTATTCATTGAAGCATTATTTTCAACAGCCAAGATATGGAAACAATATAAGAATTCACTGGCAGTAAGTCGATAAAGCCAATATGGTATATATGCATACAATGGGATATTATTCAGCAATGAAAAGAATGAAGTATTGCCATTTGAAAAAATGTGGATGGATCTTCATGGCACAAGGCTTTGTGAAATAAGTAACACAGAGAAAACCAAAAAACGTATGATATTACTTATATGTGGAATCTAAAAAAAAAGCAAAAAAGAAAAAGAAATTGAACTCATAAATACAGAGAACAGACTGGTGGTTGTGAAAGGTAGGGGTTGGGAATGGATGAATGGGTGAAGGGAATCAAAAGTCACAAGCTTCCATTTAATAAAATATATAAATAAATCATACCAATTATTAATTAGTATTAATAATACCAATACAGCCTGGTGACTACAGTTAATATCACTCTATTGAATATTTAAAAGTTGCTGAGAGAGAAACTGTTAAAAGCTGCATACACAAGAAAAAAATATTAATGGTGACAAATGGTTACTAGACATATTGTAGGAATAATTGTGAAGTATTAAAATATTGAATCTTTCTTTGTATGCCTGAAGCCAATATAGTGTTGCCTGTTATTTATATCTTAATTTGTAAAAATAAAGATTAGTATTAGTCATTCTAAGACAATTTCAACACTGATTAAAATTTATACAGCTGTGAAACTGTCTCTTATACACATCTAGATGTGTATAAGAGACAGTTGTAGTTCAGTGTAGTTCAGTCGCTNTATTGTAGGAATAATTGTGAAGTATTAAAATATTGAATCTTTCTTTGTATGCCTGAAGCCAATATAGTGTTGCCTGTTATTTATATCTTAATTTGTAAAAATAAAGATTAGTATTAGTCATTCTAAGACAATTTCAACACTGATTAAAATTTATACAGCTGTGAAAATCAGAATTAATACTAGATGTAGATACTAAATATAGAAAGGACAATAATCAAAGTTGTGAACCCTTTCAAAATTTGAAATGGGTATAAGACACAGAGGATGAAAGCAGTGGATTATAGGGATGATATTAAAGAAAGTTAAAAGTATTAATTTTTAAATATATCTTACTCCATATTTATTAGAAGATAGTTGTGAAATGAAACTAGTATTTAGAAATGTGTCCTACATATGAAATAAAGTAGGCATTAAACTCAATGACTGTCCTTGTAATTCATTTGCAGATGAGAGAAGACTAACATGAATTGGTGTCTGAATAAAGATGAAATAATACACATGAGGGCTTCAGTAAAGGAAGAAGCATTTATAATAGAACAAAACACATCCCCAATTCTATAGAGTTTTGAAAACAAAGTAATTTTGGTCCTCTTAGCAGTTGAAATGATTTCCAGATCAAACAATATAATGACAAGCAATATCTAACATAGTTTATCCCAACCATTTATAGAACTACTTTTATCAATAAACACAGAGATACAAAAATTGATGTCAGTTTTCTAATTCTAAGTAATAGAAAATTATGAAAATGTTCCAGAAGCATTTTTCACTAATTGTGCAACCCATGTAGATGAATTGCAAAGCAGTTTTGGAGTAAGTGCTAAGATAAATATCAAGTGAATCAATAACCCCTAAAAAGGTAGGGACTTGGAATTCCCTGGTGGACCAGTGGTTAGGAATCTGACTTACGATATAGAGGACACTGGTTCAATCCTTGGTCTACCAAGACCCTGCATGCCACTGGGTTATTAAGACTGAGCAGCAGCTACTGGAACCAGCTGCTCTAGAGACCATGCTCTTCACCAAGAGAAGCCCATGCACCACAAGTGGAGAGCAGGCCCCATTCTTCACAGTTAGAAAAAGGCTTTGCACAGCAACAAAGATACAGTGCAGCCAAAAATGAAATAAATCTATAAATAAATACCTTTTAAAAAGCTAGAGACTTTTTCAGACTAAACCTGTTCATTCAGGGATGCAGTGATTACAATAAAGCAGAAAATAATGTAAGCAGATTAGGAGTTATAGTCCAGTCCTAATTTTTAGTTTATCCATCATTCCACTCCCATCAACTTTCTGATTTTTTATATTCATTAGATAACAAACAAAAAGTGTATGATCTAGGAAGATGTAGAAGTTCAAGGAGAAATGCGAAAAATATCTAAAGTTCCTACTGGCATTGTTTGAGCACAGTTAGGAATAACAAAAATACTGATACATGATAAGGGATATAACCTCTGAGGCAATTCAGATTTTGAAGAACATAAGCTCCATGGAGAGCCGACCTGACAACAGAAGAATGGAAGCTCTGATCTTGGTTCCTAGGGCAGCAGGGAAAAATTGTACATGCTTAACATCTCAAATTAAACCAGGTTGCTCTCCAGAAACCCATTCTGACTTAGACATCAAGCAAATAGTTTATGATGTTTTTCCTTATATTGAAATGATATTCACAGAGAATAGCACTTACATAATTTTTTAAATAACTATAATATAGAAGGTGAATAAAATGAAAGCCATTATAAATAACAAAATATATTTAATATGCAAACTGAAACAAAGTCCATCAGAACAAAGGTGTATATAATGAATTGGAGTAGACACACCATTGAAGATTCACAGAAATTTTCTAAATATTTTATTGTTTAGTTTTAAAAAAAGTTAATCATGATTCAAAATAAATAAAATTACATCTAAAGGGTTAATTATGACCTCTAAAAGACTCAAAATAAGCATTCGATCATTACATGTGCTCCCAATTGCTATAAAATAATGTGCATTTTAATCATTATCCTTATTTAAAATATATTGATTTAGCTACTCTGAAGTGAAGTGAAAATCACTCAGTTGTGTCCAATTCTTTGTGACCCTGTGGACTATACAGTTCATGGAATTCTTCAGGCCAGAATACTGGAGTGGTTATCCTTTCCCTTCTCCAACGGACTTTCTCAACCCAGAGATCTAACCCAGGTCTCCCACATTCCAGGAGGATTCTTTACCAGCTGAGCCACAAAGGAAGCGCAAGAATACTGGACGGGTAGCCTATCCCTTCTCCAGCGGATCTTCCTGACACAAGAATTGAACTGGGGAAAAATATAGTTTAATTGCTCTTATATAATGATAAATGATTAATTTATACTAGATCTATATTATTTTAACCTGACAGATATCTTTGTTAGTCAACTTTATATAATGTATTCAATAAATATAAATATTTCCTCTCCCTTATATAATCTGATTTATTATGTTATATGCTAAAAATGCTTCAATATATTCATTTCTGCAGGAAAATTCAATGTGTGTGTGTGTGTG
>SJYX01008976.1:218969-254362 GCA_006410675.1 Oreotragus oreotragus
CTCCGGGAGATGGTGACGGACAGGGAGGCCTGGCGTGCTGCGATTCATGGGGTCGCAAAGAGTCAAACACGACTGAGCGACTGAACTGAACTGAACTGTGCTGATTTTCCTATTTGGATTTCTTTTTTTAGATTCTCAACTCAGCATCATCCACAAATCCAATTATTATATATCTCCATTCTAATTTTAGGTATTACCAAAAAATAGTGATCCACATATTAATAGATCTAAAGCCACTAAGTGTATCAGTAGAGTTTTACTTCATGCTGCTGCTGCTAAGTTGCTTCAGTCGTGTCCGACTCTTTGCGACCCCAGAGATGGCAGCCCACCAGGCTTCTCCATTTCTGGGATTCTCCAAGCAAGAACACTGGAGTGGGTTGCCATTTCCTCCTCCAATGCATGAAAGTGAAAAGTGAAAATACCTTTGAAAACCAGTGCTATTAAAGTTTATATATTTAACAATATAGTACTAAATAAAAGTTGGAATAATCAACAAGTTTTCAGAAGAAAGCAAAATCTGAGTTTTGTTTTCATATCCTGAAAAAAAAAAAAAAATGGAATGGATTTTTACAGTAGGCATGAAAATTCTCTTCAAATATTCAGCCTCTGGGTCTGAAGGCAGTTCTCTCTCCCTCTCTTTCCCTCTCTTTTTCTCCCTCTCTTCCCCCACCTCATTCTAAGTCATAGAAAGTTAAAATGGACAAAAACTGAAAATCTTCAGTTGAAAATGGATGAAGACTCAGTTTCTGTGTACATCTAAAATTTGGGAGAAACGTTATTGTTCATTAAATGAAGTCTAATGTAGAAAGATTTGAAGCTTCATTATATTTACTTTTCCTTATTTTTACTTTTGGCCTCAGCTAGGAAGCAATGAAAAGGCAGAGATGATCAAATGTACATAAAGGTAGAAATGAAGGCTCCTCATCTCTCCAAGGGAAGTTTCTGAAATTCTATGGTCTCAGCAGCTAAGATGCAGAGAGGCAGGCCTGCTGAGACAGATGAGCCTAGAAATGTCACCACCTGCTATTTTCTTTTCCCCTTATGTCTAGCTTGGCTGGGGCCAATGTCAGCCTATCTAACTCAGCCTTAACATATGAAGTTGTAACTTCTCACTGTTGCAATCCCATGACCCAGTTTGATAATGCTTACAAAGCATCACATATTGCTCAGGTATTTCTATGCAGTATATTTTATTTCTGGCTACACTACACACTATTTACTGATTCAAGGTGGCAGCCTTTATCGATGCTTGTTACAAATTTGACATCTGAATCTTCCTTGTTCAAATGAGAACTCTGAGGTTGATAAAGATTACAGAATTGATCTAGAGCTAACAGTTATTTGTCTTTTCCAAACCAAAGAGCCAAACTAGCCATCTCTTGTAATTCTTGCTGTAGCTCATGTAATTCTAATACTTTATCTAATGCTAATTACTTCATTAGAATTAAGTTTAAAAGACTTTTTCAGAAAGATATTTTAACAAGAGGTGACTGTGTTCTAATAATACCGATGATTACTTTATAAATTTAGCTCCTGTGAGCTGTTTTTAAGACTGTATATGATTAATAAGGATAAAGAACAATTTCTAAAATCTCAAATAATTTGTTTTACAATTAAAAGAGCAAATAGGTTTGTACTATTATTATTAGCTAATTAAAATCAAGTGAAAGGCATGTATTAACATAATTGGAGAAAACATTAAGCTAAAATAACTTGATTTCGTTTAAAAAAATCCAGATTCACTCTGCTTATGTGATATCATTTGGATTTAGTAAATCTATCATCTCTTACAAAATGTAGAAAATTAGTTGAAATATTCTTTTCTTTCAAATCAGGCAAAGTCTAAGTTATTCCATAAAAATGTGCACATCCAGATTCATATTGAGAAAATGATCTTTCTCAATCCTTTTTCCTTTAGATCTCCATGTGGTAAACTGACAGTTTTTGCTTGAGTATCCATTTATAGAACTGCTTTGCCAATTCTAGAAGTTCTCTATTGCTGGAGTTAGCATGCATAAAATGAAACATAGTTGACAGAAAGAGTAGCAAGTCCAAAGCAGAGATTACACACTCAGAAAAAAAACAGCATGTGAAAGAGATAAGGCAAGAGAAAGAAATGAATATCTATAGAGTGCCCTGTGCTGCATAATGAACTCATAGGAGCTGTTGCTGAGCATATTAAAGATAATACAGATTTTTAACTTGCATAAAAGAGATCATTGTGATGCATTCTCCAGAAATGAGAAGAGTAGGCTCACTTTTCCTTTTTTTCCCCTTTAGACCCTGTTGACTTTTGTTTTTTGTTTTTATCATTTTCATTTTCTAATCTTCCTTAAATCATTGAAACTACTAGTGAAAATAATGGCAATAGCTGGTAGACAAGTAAAAGTTTCTGCCTTTTCTCAGCCTCTGACTCTGTGGTTTGAAAAATTCTTGATTTCTTCACCCCATTCATTGGAGACAACATTCAGCCTTATGTAACAGAGGCTTCCTATTACAAAAGAAAATTTACATAGAAAATCTGAAATTTTATTTTTACTCTAAGTCTTTTCTACCATTAAGTATATGACTTATAAGCTAATGATGGTGTGTTAATCACACAGAGTCTGAAGAACTTATGCCTATTATTATAATGGACTTATATGCTTATTAAATTATTGGCTTATATCTTCATACATTTATACTGGTCCCTTTCCCTACATTAAAAGTGCCTAGAATTCTATTTTTGTCCTTCTCATATACTTATCTTTCTATATTTACATTCATTAACTTCAGAAAATATTCCCTTAACTAGATCCATGAGGGATTTCTCAGAGAAGAACTGACAACCTTCTGACCCATCTAATGAAACTCCTTTTATTTACTCTTCCAGTTGGCATTCTTCCCAGGCACATTATTCCAAATTTATATATGGCATTGGAAAAGACTCTGATGCTGGGAGGGATTGGGGGCAGGAGGAGAAGGGGACGACCGATGATGAGATGGCTGAATGGCATCACGGACTCGATGGACGTGAGTCTGAGTGAACTCCGGGAGATGGTGATGGATAGGGAGGCTTGGCATGCTGCGATTCATGGGGTCGCAAGGAGTCGGACACGACTGAGCGACTGAACTGAACTGAACTGAATTGAACTGATATACAATATTACAAAAGTGAGACACTAAGATTTCTATGAATGGGAAATAACATGGAAAGAAACATGGCTTGCTGTTCGCTCCATTAGTCTATTAGTAAAATCAACAGCACAGGGTTCAATTCTGTAAGCATGCACACAGGGTAAACATCTAGCCTCTAATAGGATATTCATCATTGTTGCATACTAGATGAGAAAATTCCTTAAAAATAGCCTATAATATTGACATTGTGGTGGTAGGATTAGATTAAATTTTGTCCTTGCATAGTTACTTTTCATCCAAATTATTTTTTTTCTCATTTTCACTATTGAAATAGTCTGTGGGAAACATGTACAAAATCCATGTAGTAAGTGGAATGACAATGTATACATTTACCTGTTTTCATTTAACTACATACTGCCTTTCCAGTGCAATAGCATCTGAAGGGGTCTCTGCTAACTCAAAAAATGAGAAGAGGGAAGAAATATTATATTCCCTGTGAGCAATAACTTATTATCCCTTTATAGTCTATGCATAATGTTTATGCTTTTGGGTTGTGAAGCAGAATTTTGGAAAGTAGAAAAATTGTTAAGCTGCTATTAATTTTTATACTACTCTCCTGAACATTGTCAAAGGCAATTCACTACTGGTAGGATGTTAAACACCTATCTAAAGTGTACTCATCACTCTGAGATAACAAAGTGCTTTTTCAGATTTCAGAGGTGTAAGTTATGAGATTCCAAAGCAAGACTTGTTCCTAAACTTCAGTCTATTGTCATAAATGAGAACCAAGTAGATCTTTGTTACTTTGAGTGTTACTGATACCTTCTTGACAACATTGAAATCAATGAATAGCTCACAAATTGTTCTTTCAAGAAATGTTTATTAAGACTCTAAAATGTGTCAAGTCCTATTCTAGAAAATGGGGTTGTAGCATTGAAAAGAGAAGTTACATGCTATTAAGGGCGACATATTTCATATAATTCAATAACTGCATAAATTCCTACACAGGAAATAGGACCAGATGTTCAAGTGCTATAGAGAAAGTGAATCAAGGTGATATAGTATGGCAGAAACACAGCTCCATTAGGATAACTGGTTAAAAATAATGCCCACCTGAAAAAGTGATACTTAGAGTCTAAATTAGAAACATTCATGGGAAGATCAGATAAAGCCATATTCCAAACAAAGACTGTAAAATAAGAATGCCTCCCCCAGCCCCATCCACTAAAGAAAACAAAAGAAGGAAGTATGACTTGAACACAGAAGCAAGGAAAGAGAATGATTGGGTGAGATCATCAGAAATGCCTTGTGAAGAAAGCAGACAGTGTAGAGTTGCTTTAGGAGAAGGAAGTTGACAGCTTATGTCAAGTGCCAATGGAAGACACTTTGAATATCAATAACCTCAGCCATGCAGATGACACTACCCTTATGGCAGAAAGTGAAGAGGAACTAAAAAGCCTCTTGGTGAAACTGAAAGTGGAAAGTGAAAAAGTTGGCTTAAAGCTCAACATTCAGAAAACGAAGATCATGGCATCCGGTCCCATCACTTCATGGGAAATAGATGGGAAACAGTGTCAGACTTTATTTTTGGGGGCTCCAAAATCACTGCAGATGATGATTGTAGCCATGAAATTAAAAGACACTTACTCCTTGGAAGGAAAGATATGACCAACCTAGATAGCATATTCAAAAGCAGAGACATTACATTGCCGACTAAGGTCTGTCTAGTCAAGGCTTCATTTTTCCTGTGGTCATGTATGGATGTGAAAGTTGGACTGTGAAAAAGGCTGAGCACCAAAGAATTGATGCTTTTGAACAATGATGTTGGAGAAGACTCTTGAGAGTCCGTTGGACTGCAAGGAGATCCAACCAGTCCATTCTGAAGGAGATCAGCCCTGGGATTTCTTTGGAAGGAATGATGCTAAAGCTGAAACTCCAGTACTTTGGCCACCTTATGCAAAAAGTTGACTCATTGGAAAAGACTCTGATGCTGGGAGGGATTGGGGGCAGGAGGAGAAGGGGACGACCGAGGATGAGATGGCTGGATGGCATCATGGACTCGATGGACGTGAATCTGAATGAACTCCGGGAGTTGGTGATGGACAGGGAGGCCTGGCATGCTGCAATTCATGGGGTCACAAAGAGTTGGACACGACTGAGTGACTGAACTGAACTGAACTGAACTAATGCAACTGTATGGAGGATAATTTTTAAGGGAAAGTAGAGAGAATACATCAGAAGCTAATTAATTAATGCAAGAAGGAATTATGGTGGTAAGCACAATGATAGTGGGGCTTCACAGGCAGCTCATTAGTAAAGAATTCTCCTGCCAATGCAGGAGACATAGGTTCAATCTCTGGGTCAGGAAGATCTCCTGGAAAAGGATATGGCAACCCTTTCCAATATCCTTGTCTAGAGAACCTCATGGATAGTATGAAAAGGAAAAAAAAAAAAAGATTAAGACACTGAAAGATGAATTCACCAGGCCAGAAGGTGTCTAATATGCCACTGGGGAAGAGTGGAGGGAAACTACTAATAGCTCCAGTAAGAATGAAGCCGCTGGGCCAAAGCAGAAATGAAGTTCAGTTGTGAACGCATCTGATGGTGAAAGTACAGTTCAGTGCTGTAAAGAACAATATTGCATAAAACCTAAAATGTTAGGTCTATGAATCAAGGTGAATTGGTAAAGCAGGAGATGGCAAGACTGAACAGCAACATCTTAAGAATTAGTGAACTAAAATGGACAGGAATGGGTGAATTAAATTCAGATTACCATTATAGCTACTACTTTGTATAAGAATCCCTTAGAAGAAATGGAGTAGCCTTCATAATCAACAAAATATTCTAAACTGCAGTGCTTGGGTGTTATCTCAAAAACAAAAACAAAACAAACAAACGAACAAAAACAGAATGATCTCAGTTTGTTTCCAAGGCAAGCATTGAATTTAACAGTAATCCAAGTCTATGCCCGAACAATTGATGCTGAGGAAGCTGAACCTGAATGATTCTATAAAGACCTATAAGACTTTCTAGAACTAACACCAAAAAAAAAAAAAAAAGATGCCATTTTCATCATAGGAAATTGGAATGCAAAAATAAGAAGTCAAGAGATACCTGGAATAACAAACAAGTTTGTCCTTGGAGTACAAAATGGAGCAGGGCAAAGACTAGTAGAGTTTTGCCAAGGGAATGCACTGGTCATAACAATCACTCTTTTCCAACTATCCAAGAAACAACTTTACACATGGACAATGCTGCTGCTGCTGCTGCTAAGTTGCTTCAGCCGTGTCCGACTCTGTGTGACCCCATAGACGGCAGCCCACCAGGCTCCGCCATCCCTGGGATTCTCCAGGCAAGAACACTGGAGCGGGTTGCCATTTCCTTCTCCAATGCATGAAGGCAAAAAGAGAAAGTGAAGTCTCTCATTCGTGTCTGACTCTTAGCAACCCCCTGGAATGTAGCCTACCAGGCTCTTCTGTCCATGGGATATAATAGATAGTAAATACTGAAATCAGATGAGTGTGTTCTTTGCAGCCAAAGATGGAGGAATTTTATATAGTGAATGAAAACAAGACCTGGGACTAACTGTGACTCAGATCATAAGCTCCTTATTGCCAAATTCAGGCTTAAATTGAAGAAAGTAGGGAAAACTGCTTGGAGAGGGCAATGGCACCCCACTCCAGTACTCTTGCCTGGAAAATCCTATGGACGGAGGAGCCTGGTGGGCTGCAGTCCATGGGGTCGCTAAGAGTCAGAGACGACTGAGCAACTTCACTTTCACTTTCCACTTTCATGCATTGGAGAAGGAAATGGCAACCTACTCCAGTGTTCTTGCCTGGAGAATCCTAGGGATGCAGGAGCCTGGTGAGCTGCCACCTCTGGGGTTGCAAAGAGTCGGACACGACTGAAGCAACTTAGCGGCAGCAGCAGCAGCAGCAGCAGCAGGGGAAACTACTAGGCCAATTATGTATGACCTAAATAAAATCCTTTATGATTTTACAATGGAGGGAATGAATAGATCAAAGTGGTTAGATCCAGTAGAAAGAATGTCTGAGGATCTATGGACAGAAGTTCATAACATTGCATGGACGCAGTGACCAAAATCATCCCAAAGAAAAAGAAGTGCCAGAAAGCACGTGACTGTTTGACAAGACTTAAAAAAAGCTAAGGAAAGAAGAGAAGTGTGCCACAGTCCATGGGGTCACAAAGAGTAGGACATGACTTAGTGACTGAACAATAACAATACACAGTGATAGTAGAGCTTGAGCAAAATGGAGACACTGGAAATTAAGACAGGTTTTTGACAACAAAGAAGAGTAAGAGTAACTAAGGTACTGGGCTGAAGGGAAAGTGTTACTCAAAACCAATGTATCAAATTTCAACTCAAGCAACTGATGGGAAGTTATAACGTGTATCTAGCAGGGAAAGATTACAAAAGAATGAGACGGGAATATCACGAGCAGGAAAGAAGACCTTTTTGACATGTTAAATTTGAGACCACCATAAGAAGTCTACACAAGCATGCTAATAAAGAAGTCAGGGGTTTAGAGAACTAAGATAAATTAAGTTTCAACAAAATACAATGCATGTTGATGATTCATCTGAAATAGAGAAACTAATGGCCTAAGGGAAATTAGGAAAAACATCTTGAAAAAAAGAGGAGAGAGATTTCAGCATATTATCCATCACTTGGTTGGCAATTCCAAGGATATCTCATCCATGGTAGCAAGATGGAAGGCAGAGAATTGCATTTGCTCTTGAAAAGAGGAAATTAGTCCATTCAGATTCTCTCAGTTTTCTCAGTGAAACATGAGCCAAGGTAATTACCTAAGAATGAAGAACAAATAGGCAAAAAGAAAAGGAAAAACAAATAGGAAATGACCAATAGATATTTGAGGTAGGAGGAAATCAAAGAAAATGTAAAAAAAGTCAGATTTTTGAGTTATTGGAAATCAAACTTATTTTGATTTTTGATTATTGGAAATTCATAGCCCTGAATTTAAGTTGAGATAAATCATTTCTGATGCTTTCAGTCATTAAAAAAGACAGAAAATTGAGTTTATTTAGGTATCAGGTAAAACATGGAAAAGAGAAAGGTGAGCTAAAAGACTTGAGAGGGTGTTGTTATAATTATGGAACATTGAATATAAGTTAATTAGGAAAAGAAGTTAATACATATGCTAGAGAAATAGCAGGTCATAGAAAAAATCAATTGGAGTTTTCAATAAGGTCAAAATGTTGGTATAAATCAGACTGAACTAGTCTGATAGAGATCATGATGACCATATACTGTATTGTTTTCACCTATCTCTGAGTCCTAAATTAAGTGGTAATTAAACAAAAATATACTCATTTGAGAGGACTTTAAGGTTAGCAGTGTTGTCAGATCATAACTGAGTTCTGTTACAAAGAGGTAAATGACATACAGAAGTAGTTTGAAAATTTTAGGAATTTTTCTGATTATAGATCTTAGCAGTAAAACATAGCATAGGATGGTTTTAGAGGTTGTGTAAATATAAGGAATTATGTCAGATGAATGGATGTGAATGATTTGAAGTGGACTGGTGGTTTGGGTTTCTAATGGTGTGCAAGGTGTGTGATGAGGTATCTATGATGCATGGTTTTTTAGCCGTGTGAGGGGTACATAAGGCTTAGGAAGTCCTGATGGTGATCTCTTGAGTAAAGGCAGGAAATCAGTGCCTTGTGGATGGTGTGGGGCCTCTGAGCACTTTTCACTCTAGTCCTAGGGGAGTGGTGGCCAAGGTGATGAGTGTGACTAAGGGACTGCTTAAGGGATACTTCTTTTGGTAACTGGTTCTTCTGGGAACCTTTTAATCCAACAACCTGTCTGTGGCACACAGCTTTTCCTTCCATAGGAAAAAATTAACGTTTTTTTTTTTTTAAGTGATAGCGCATGTTGTGGCCAAAATGGGTGGGGGCTCAAACGCTTTTTTCTTCTGTACAGCACTGCTGTATAGATAAATATATATATATATATATATAATATATATATTATATACATGAGTTAACATAGTTTAATATTTATCTATGGGTATCTTCTGGCTTCCCTCGTAGCTCAGATAGTAAAGAATCCACCTGCAGTTCAAGAGACCTGGGTTCGATCCCTGGGTCAGGAAGACCCCCTGGTGAAGGGAATGGCTCCTCACCTCCAGTATTCTTGCCTGGAGAATTCCATGGATGGAAGAGCCTGGTGGTTTACAGTTCATAAGATCTCAAAGAGTCAGATAAACTGAGCAACTAACCATGCATGTATGGTATCTTCAGGCAAAGTTAGCTCAACACCTATGTAGTAACTGGATTCCAGCTCTTTTCATTTTGCAAAGGAATTGATATAATATGCATACCTACTCACACAAGTAAAGTCATATATATCATATTGAATATATTGACAAATTAAATGTATATTAATGGTTCTAATGTACACATACATATATAAACATATGCAAAAATATATATCAAAAAAGAAAATTAAAATAATATATATAATTACAATATCTAATACTTTCCTTCCCATAAAGAGCAAATCTTTCTAAGCTTTTTGGAGTATGGCTGTTTAATTTTAGAGAACACTCAGAGTATATAGTTTAAGAAACACACTATCAAACTTAAAAGTAATTTGGAATTAGAATCAGTCACACATGCTGATATAAATATATATAATAAGGATATATTTCATTCTTCTGAAAAATCATCAAGAAATCCTGTAATTCACAAGTAAAATGTGAAAATGAATCTCTAAAATAACATGTATTTCTCATGAGATTAAACTTATTTTCAGCCTTGTGAAATCTGATTTCTGGGTTTACTGTTTAGTATGAGATTTGTTTTATTTGTTTGCCCCTGACTGCTTTCAGAGATAGCACAAATGCACATTTAAATATTTTCTATTCAGTTCAGTTCAGTTGCTCAGTCGTGTCCGACTCTTTGCAACCCCATGAACTGCAGCATGCTAGGCCTCCTGTCCATCACCAACTGCCAGAGTCTACCCAAACCCGTGTCCATTGAGTCGGTGATGCCATCCAGCCATCTCATCCTCTGTTGTTGTCCCCTTCTCCTCCTGTCCCTTCAAATGAGTCAGCTCTTTGCATCAGGTGGCCAAAGTATTGGCATTTCAGCTTCAAAATCAGTCCTACCAATGAACACCCAGGACTGATCTCCTTTAGGTTGGACTTGCAGTCCAAGGGACTCTCAAAAGTCTTCTCCAACAAAACAGTTCAAGAGCATCAATTCTTCGGTGCTCAGCTTTCTTTATAGTCCAACTCTTATATCCATACACGAATACTGGTAAAACCATAGCCTTGACTAGATGGACCTTTGTTGGCAAAGTAATGTCTATGCTTTTTAATATGCTGTCTAGGTTGGTCATAACTTTCCTTCCAAGGAGTAAGCATCTTTTAATTTCATAGCTGCAATCACCATCTGCAGTGATTTTGGAGCCCCCCCAAAATAAAGTCAGCTACTGTTTCCCCATCTATTTGCCATGAAGTAATGGGACCAGATGCCATGATCTTAGTTTTCTGAATGTTGAGCTTTAAGCCAACTTTTTCAATCTCCTCTTTCCCTTTCATCAAGAGGGTC
Source organism: Oreotragus oreotragus (assembly GCA_006410675.1). NCBI lineage: Eukaryota > Metazoa > Chordata > Mammalia > Artiodactyla > Bovidae > Oreotragus > Oreotragus oreotragus. Next base: position 229,686 of record SJYX01008976.1, read on the forward strand.
TTTAGTTCATCTTCTCTAATATTTATTTATGAACATAAACCCAATATACATTTTACTATGGCACTCAATTTGTTTTTAAATCTTCAAATTCACTCCCTCTTTATCCCCATTTTCCCTATTTGAATAGAAATCCAATCATCCCATATTTTGTTTGCTTCAGGAGCCTTCTTTTCCATCTAATCATACTCCATTTCACTTTTGACTCAATCTGTGACCCATCACCATGTTTTGATTCTAAATTTAACTTGTACTTTGTAGCTGTGAAGGTTGTTTATTACATTGGATTTTAATCCCTTGGCAAAACATTTATTGTACTCAAATTTTTTTAAGCCACCTATTTTCTATTATCAACTTAAATTTATCTTCCTTTATATACTAGCATAAAAACTTTATTCCTAAAGTTCAACTTCTCTTTTTACCCTACATAGCTTATTTCTTTTTCTTATTCTTTGTCCTGTTTGATCTTGTTTGTTCAGTCTTCCTGTCTATGACTCAGCCTTTATATAAGGGTAAAAGGATATCTTCCCAAATTCCTTTTTGAGAAAGCAATATAATTGTTAAGAAGTTAGCTTAAGTGGAACCATGAGTATTCTCAAAGACACAAAGGCAGACTATAAAACTGTGCCCATTGGAGGATGCACTTTTGTTTGAAGTGGGATAAGCAAACTTAAAAGTAAGACATGGGCTCAGGCTGAGATGTTCTGCATTACAAAGAAGACAATTTGAAAGTCTCTAGAAAATCAAGGGGAGGGGAAAAAGAAATCTAGCAAGATTGCAACTGTAATGGAAATATGTGAGAAAAAAATCTGAGTAGGGATATTGGATACTGGAAAATAAATGTGTTGAGAGAAATTTTGTATTTATTCATTTGATGAAAAGAGAAAGTGAAAGTCACTCAGTTGTGTCCAACTCTTTGCGACCCCATGGACTATAGCCTACCAGGTTCCTCTGTTCATGTATTCTCTAGGCCAGAATACTGGAGTGGGTAGCTTTTCTCTTCTCCAGGGGATCTTCCCAAACCAGGGATGGAACCCAGATTGCAGGTGGATTCTTTACCAGCTTAGCCACAAGGGAAGCCCAAGTATACCGGAGTGGGTAGTCTATCCCTTCTCCAGGGGATCTCCCCAATCCAGGAATCAAACTGGGGTCTCCTGCATTCCAGGTGGATTCTTTACCAGCTGAGCTATGTTTATTTGGTAGAAATATATAATTTGTCCTTGTGTTCACACACTAGTCACTGTTATCATTTTCTTATTTTTATTTCACTTAAAAATAATAAAGAAGGGACTTCCCTGGTAGTCCAGTGGCTGGGACTCCATGTTCCCATTATGGGGGACCTAGATTCCATCGCTGGTTAGGCAAGTGAAGCTCCTGCATTCAGCAGCTAAAGACCAGGCACAGCCAAATAAATAGATTTTTAATGATGTTGATATGGCAGTCAGATTCTAAAAACACCACACAGATCTTAGATATTTACTATTGAGTCTAAATCTATGGATTGTCACATTTCATCACTTGATTTTACTCTATTCCTTTCTCTCTAGTTCCTATATAATTATAATTTCCAGGAAGATACTTAGAATAGATAAATGTTCTTCTTAATGCCATGATCTTAGTTTTCTGAATGTTGAGCTTTAAGCCAACTTTTTCAATCTCCTCTTTCCCTTTCATCAAGAGGGTCTTTAGTTCATCTTCTCTAATATTTATTTATGAACATAAACCCAATATACATTTTACTATGGCACTCAATTTGTTTTTAAATCTTCAAATTCACTCCCTCTTTATCCCCATTTTCCCTATTTGAATAGAAATCCAATCATCCCATATTTTGTTTGCTTCAGGAGCCTTCTTTTCCATCTAATCATACTCCATTTCACTTTTGACTCAATCTGTGACCCATCACCATGTTTTGATTCTAAATTTAACTTATATTTATTTATGAACATAAACCCAATATACATTTTACTATGGCACTCAATTTGTTTTTAAATCTTCAAATTCACTCCCTCTTTATCCCCATTTTCCCTATTTGAATAGAAATCCAATCATCCCATATTTTGTTTGCTTCAGGAGCCTTCTTTTCCATCTAATCATACTCCATTTCACTTTTGACTCAATCTGTGACCCATCACCATGTTTTGATTCTAAATTTAACTTGTACTTTGTAGCTGTGAAGGTTGTTTATTACATTGGATTTTAATCCCTTGGCAAAACATTTATTGTACTTAATTTTTTTAAGCCACCTATTTTCTATTATCAACTTAAATTTATCTTCCTTTATATACTAGCATAAAAACTTTATTCCTAAAGTTCAACTTCTCTTTTTACCCTACATAGCTTATTTCTTTTTCTTATTCTTTGTCCTGTTTGATCTTGTTTGTTCAGTCTTCCTGTCTATGACTCAGCCTTTATATAAGGGTAAAAGGATATCTTCCCAAATTCCTTTTTGAGAAAGCAATATAATTGTTAAGAAGTTAGCTTAAGTGGAACCATGAGTATTCTCAAAGACACAAAGGCAGACTATAAAACTGTGCCCATTGGAGGATGCACTTTTGTTTGAAGTGGGATAAGCAAACTTAAAAGTAAGACATGGGCTCAAGCTGAGATGTTCTGCATCACAAAGAAGACAATTTGAAAGTCTCTAGAAAATCAAGGGGAGGGGAAAAAGAAATCTAGCAAGATTGCAACTGTAATGGAAATGTGTGAGAAAAAAATCTGAGTAGGGATATTGGATACTGGAAAATAAATGTATTGAGAGAAATTTTGTATTTATTCATTTGATGAAAAGTGAAAGTGAAAGTCACTCAGTCATGTCCAACTCTTTGCGACCCCATGGATTGTAGCCTACCAGGTTCCTCTGTTCATGGATTTTCTAGGCCAGAATACTGGAGTGGGTAGCTTTTCCTTTCTCCAGGGGATCTTCCCAAACCAGGGATGGAACCCAGATTGCAGGTGGATTCTTTACCAGCTTAGCCACAAGGGAAGCCCAAGTATACTGGAGTGGGTAGTCTATCCCTTCTCCAGGGGATCTCCCCAACCCAGGAATCAAACTGGGGTCTCCTGCATTCCAGGTGGATTCTTTACCAGCTGAGCTATGTTTATTTGGTAGAAATATATAATTTGTCCCTGTGTTCACACACTAGTCACTGTTATCATTTTCTTATTTTTATTTCACTTAAAAATAATTAAGAAGGGACTTCCCTGGTAGTCCAGTGGCTGGGACTCCATGCTCCCATTGTGGGGGACCTAGATTCCATCACTGGTCAGGCAAGTGAAGCTCCTGCATTCAGCAGCTAAAGACCAGGCATAGCCAAATAAATAGATATTTTTTAATGATGTTGATATGGCAGTCAGATTCTAAAAACACCACACAGATCTTAGATATTTACTATTGAGTCTAAATCTATGGATTGCCACATTTCATCACTTGATTTTACTCTATTCCTTTCTCTCTAGTTCCTATATAATTATAATTTCCAGGAAGATACTTAGAATAGATAAATGTTCTTCTTAAATAATTGCTGACATAAANTTTTTAATGATGTTGATATGGCAGTCAGATTCTAAAAACACCACACAGATCTTAGATATTTACTATTGAGTCTAAATCTATGGATTGTCACATTTCATCACTTGATTTTACTCTATTCCTTTCTCTCTAGTTCCTATATAATTATAATTTCCAGGAAGATACTTAGAATAGATAAATGTTCTTCTTAAATAATTGCTGACATAAATTGATAGCCTTTTTCATTTGTGCATTTAGATAACACTTTTTAAAACTAAACATTAACAATTTTATATTTAGACTGAATTATCTAGTACTTATTTGACAGTCACAATTTGATTTAGAAGAGAAATTGATCTTGTTCCTAGAAACTGATACCATATCCTACAACTAATAATTTTCATATAAATGAATAATGGATCATAGACAGATAAACTACTAATGAAAACATTCACAAATATCTATTTGTAAGTATAAAAATACCAATATTATTTCAAGCCTTTATGTATAATAAGAGGATATAATCAATATAAAGCTCTTGAATTCCTTACTGATGACTTTTTGATGGAAGTTTTTGATTTTGATTAAAGAGTTATTTATCAATTCCATCATTTATAGATTCCATACATATATGTAAAAACTATGTATATATGTGTTAATGTATGCATTCAGGTCTATCTGTCATTATCTATCTATAAAATAAACAATGACTGTTTTAGGAAGTGAAAGACAGTGAGTCAAATATCGTAGTTTCATTACTGGCGTAATTATTCACCATTATACAAAACAGTCAGTAATTCCATGAGTCTTTTTGGAAAAACAAGCAAATAAAAATATTTTGAAGTGCATACTATTTACTGACCTTGAGATAAAATACACTGAAAAATATGAAATTGCTCTTCATATCACCATAAAAAACTGTCCTCAGTTTTTTATGTCCTCAGTCCTCAAAGCAACTGACATAAAGCATGGCTGATTCTGATTGTTCCATTTTTATAAACCAGCTGAAACAACCTCTAGATACCCAAGATTGATCTGGATAGGTTAACTTTGTCTATAAATAGCAAGACCACCATGGATCAGACACACCATCCAATGTTGTACAGTGGAAAGTCGTGTCTGATTCTTTGCAACCCCATGGACTGTAGCCTACCAGGCTCTTCCGTCCACGGGATTTTCCAGGTAAGAATACTGGAGTGGGTTGCCATTTCCTTCTCCAGAGGAACTTCCCAACCCAGGGATCAAACTCAGGTCTCCTGCATTGTAGGCAGACTCTTTATAGTCTGAGCTACAAGGGAACTGTAGTAAATACTATAAGTCCTTTTTACTCACTATGGGAACTATTACAATCTTCTCCAAACACTGGTGCATGTCATATTTATTAATTAAATAAAAACTTGTTTTGTTACTTTTTTTTTCTAAGTGGCTAGTAGAGTTTTAGGCATTAAGAAAGATGTAAAACCATTCCCAAATCTAAATTTACAATATCAACCTCTCCAGGTTTAGCCCCACCATGTATTTTCCTGAGATTTCTAATGCCTTATTCTTTCTGTGCTTTGAATTTACATATATGAGTGAAGACACATCTTTCTCTAGAGTTTTCTTTTTTTTCTTTTCCTTATATTTTAAAATTTGAAATCTAAAATGAATTATTCTTCACCCTTATTCAGTCTCAGTGGCCAAATACTATTCTACTTTAATAAAACCTTTTAGACCCACTCTCTTGCTAACTGTGCCAGTGGACAAATTCAGGCCCTCGTCTGCATTAGATGTCCTGTCAGGAGTTTCTCTATCCTCATTCTTTCCTTGGCATAATCTTTTCCAAAAACCCGTTTAAAGTACAGAGTTGAAGTCACTACCTACCACCTAGACAAACTCATGACAAAATAAATGTTTAATAAATATCTTTTATATGTTTAAAAATACTTTAATTTTTAATTTGACCACAAGATCAATTTGCACCAAACTGATGCAATTTCATCAATGGCAGGCCAAAGTACTGTGTACATTGATAGAACTGCCCATCTGCCCCCACTCCCTACCCTGTCCCTGCTCTAGACTGTCTGCACCGGCTTTCATTAACTCTCTCATATTCTTCCCTTTTCCTCTCTTGACTTCTGGGACATGAAACATACATACTAGACCTTTTCATGTTATTTAACACTTTAATGAGTTCTTGTGCATTGTTTTCATTGTCTTTTCTTTCTGTACTCCTTTTTGGATAATTTCTAGTGCTATGTTTTTATTTTCACTAATCTTTCCTTCTTCATTGAATCTGCTAGGCCAATTCAACATATATATATTCATACCTATTTATCTACCTACCTGTCTCCAAGTTCTAAAGTTCTATTTGTGTCTTTTTAAAAATAACTCACCATTATCTTTACAGTTTACTTTAGAGATTTATGAAATATTGCAACAGATGTTTTAAAGTTCTCGTTTACTAATTATACCACCTCTGGCCTTTTTTCTCTTCAAATATTTACTGTGGGGCTCTGACTCACAGACTCTGCTTGGCTCTGGCTGCTGCGGCTGGGTATGCTGGGAGAGGTAGTCCCAATGTCAGTAGAAATTGAAATTGTTAACTCTACAGCCAGGGTTCCATTTCCAGACTACAGAGGTGATTCTTTCACTAAAAATTATTTAATGAGTTCTTATTGCCATCAAGGAAGTTTTCAAAATGCTCAGTATAACTCATGATCTGTCTATGGTTGCCTCTCTAATCTCATCTCTTCTGTAACTCACACTTTGCAAAAAACTTTGTTGTATTTTCTTACCCTCTATTTTTTAAAATCCAGATCATACAATCTTAGACTCACAAAACAAGTTTTATATCACCAATGATCATTTTGTACACAGAGCATGCTTCTTCGGGATTCTTAGAATTATTTTAATTATGCTTGCTTGACACTGAGTCATACACACAAGGCAGTATTTTCAAAATCATTTATTCATTTGAATTAATGAGGCTTTTTAAAACTTTTTATTTTATATTTTAGTATAGTCGATTGGAGAAGGTGATGGCACCCCACTCCAGTACTCTTGCCTGGAAAAATCCCATGGATGGAGGACCCTGGTAGGCTGCAGTCCATGGGGTCGCGAAGAGTCAGACACAACTGAGCGACTTCACTTCACTTTTCACTTTTCATGCATTGGAGAAAGAAATGGCAACCCACTCCAGTGTTCTTGCCTGAAGAATCCCAGGGACGGGGGAGCCTGGTGGGCTACTGTCTATAGGGTCACACAGAGTTGGACACGACTGAAGCGACTTAGCAGCAGCATAGTTGATTAGGGCTTCCCTGGTGGCTCAGACAGTAAAGTGTCTGCCTTCAGCATGGGAGACACAGGTTCGATCCCTGGGTCAGGAAGATCCCCTGGAGAAGGAAATGACAATCCACTCCAGCACTCTTGCCTGGAAAATCCCATGCATGGAGGAGCCCGGTAGGCTACAGTCCATGGGGTCCCAAAGAGTTGGACACGACTGAGCGACTTCACTTTCATAGTTTATTAATAGTTTGTGTTAGTTTCAGGTGTACAACAAAGTGATTTTGTCATACATATCATGTATCTATTCTTTTTCAAATTATTTTCCCAGTTAGTTTGTTAACAGAATATTGAGCAGAGTTCCCTGTGCTATACACTAGTTTTTTATTGGTCAACTGAAGTGACTTAGCAGCAGCAGCAGCAGCAGCAGTGTGCACATTTCAATCCCAAATTCCTCTACTATTACTCCCTCCAGTCTCCCCCCTTGAAAGTGAAATGAAGTCGCTCAGTAGTGTCTGACTCTTTGTGAACCCATTGATGCCTACCATGCTCCTCTGTCCATGGAATTTTCCAGGCAAGAGTACTAGAGTCGGTTGCCATTTCCTTCTCCAGAGGATCTTACCAACCTAGGGATCGAACCCGGCTCTCCCTCATTGTAGGCAAACGCTTTACCGTCTGAGCCACCAGGGAGGTCCTTTCATTCCCCTTGGTAACCATAAATTCATTAAGACTGTGAGTCTGTTTCTGTTTTATTAATAAGTTCATTTCTATCATTTTTAATTCAACATATAGATGATGTCATCCAATATTTGTCTTTCTCTCCCACTTCATACCGTACGACAATCTCTAGGTGCATCCATGTTATTGCGCATGACATTATTTCCTTCTTTATGACTGAGTAGTATACCATTGTATATATGTACCACATCTTTATCCATTCATCTGTCAGTAAACATTTAGGTTGCTTCCATGACCTGGCTATTGTAAATAATGACAAAATGAATATTGAGATGTATGTTTTTGAATAATGTTTTTCTCCATGGAATGGGATTGCAGGGTCATGTGGTACCTCTATTTTTATTTTTATTTAAGAAATATTCCTATGTTCTTCATAGTGGTTGTACCAATTTACATTCCCAACAAGAGGGCAGGAGCATTCCCTTTTCCCCATACCCTCTTCAGCATTTATTGTTTTTAGACTTTTTGATAATGGTTATTCTGACTGCTGTGAGGTGATACTTCATTGTAGTTTTGATTTGCATTTCTCTGACAAATAGTGGTGTTGAGCACCTTTTCATGTACCTCTTGGGCATCTGAATGTCTTATTTGGAGGAATGTCTTATTTGGACAAATGTCTGTTTAGAACATCTGTCCGTGTGTTTATATAGATGATATTAAGCACACAAATCCCACTTGCAGAAACTAAGATTCAGAACCTCTAAAGCAGGTTCTAATGAGTTCTATTAAAAATCTTGAATCACAGAGTTTTAATAGAGTTCATTAGAACCTGCCTTAGAGGTTCTGAATCTTAGTATCTGAAAGGAGGGCTAGTTGTTTTTATTTTAATAACCCAATTATGTAAAAATGAAGCCAAGGCTGCACATCAGTGCTCTGGAAAACAGGGGGTTCTATCCTTAAAATCTCTGTTTTTTTTTTTTTTAATTTTTGATCAATTTTGTTTGGTAAATAAAAGACTTATTTTCTAAGAAATTAAAACTCCAAATCAAGAGAAGAATTCATATCCACACTTATCAATGAGCCCTTTCTGCCAGGACTTTTTTTTTCACTAGAACTTTAAAAACACTATTTTTAAATAGTATCCTTTTTGCAGAGAATAATTAATACATATCTCAGACATAAGCCTAAAGAAACAAAGAAATCACTGTTGTCAAGGCAAAATGTCATTTTATGTTACTATATTTGAAGTATATAATCCTTAAAATTAAAACCACCAGCTAGTAACTTTGAAAGGGATTGAGAGTGATGGTGGAAAACATGCAGTTTGAAATATATGATAATTTCTTTACTTCAAAGTGGTAATGGAAATGTCCATAGTAGAAGGAAAATTATTCTATAAAATTAAGAAATTCAACAATATCCTGAGTATTAACAAGCAATTAAACCTAAAAATCCATGTAAAATCTATGCAAAATTGAAAAAACCTGAAGAAAATTGTTGACTTGATGAATATATTGGAGTTATTTTATTAATACCAGTTTTGCTGAATTTTCAAAAGAAATATCACACAGGCACTGATTAAATTATCTTTATATTAAATAAAATCATCATGTGTATTATTTATAATGAGTGTCTTATATTCTGAAGAGAAAGATCTGAAATGAAGCTACTTAAAGACCACTTAAACATAAGTAATAAAACGTTCTATCTAAATATCTTCCTCTGCTATATAGTTTATAATAAGTCAGTTGGTGACATAAATGACACCCAATTTAAAATCAGAGCACAGTCAAAAGTAAAAATATGGCAATTTAAATAGAATATACAAAAGATTTATGGGAAGACCTTTTTATTATAATTGTCCTGTCTGTGCCTTTTTAAAGATTGTCAAACTACCCTCTTTTTATAAATTTTCCATAGGAGAAAATAATACATTTATTTTAAACAGCCGGAAACTTTATCCTACTTACTGGGTTCACTGATATTAGAGTTTCTTAAGTAAACCTAAAAAGCATGGACATATTTTTACAAAGTTGTATTTACCACAGGTATTTTTTAACACTACAGTTTCTCTCCTAATTTGCCAAATTTGGCATGTAAATATGCACTATATACAATACCATTCCTTAAATGTCAATATGAAAGTAATCACATATTCAAGATATAAACAAATTCAAGACGTTTCATTATTTCTTTATTGTTTAAGGTACTTGGGCAAGAGTCATTAGAATTGATGCTTTTGAACCATGGTGTTGGAGAAGACTCTTGAGAGTCCCTTGGACTGCAAGGAGGACCAACCAGTCCATCTTAAAGGAAATCAGTCCTGAATATTCATTGGAAGGATTGATTCTGAAGCTGAAACTCCAATACTCTGGCCACCTGATGTGAAGATCTGACTCTTTGGAAAAGACCCTGATGACGGCAAAGATTGAATGAAGGCAGGAGCAGGAGGGGATGACAGAGGATGAGATGGTTGGATGGCATCACTGACTCAATGGACCTGAGTTTGAGTAAACTCCAGGAGTTGGTGCTGGACAGGGAGGCCTGGTGTGCTGCAGTCCATGGGGTTGCAAAGAGTTGGACACGACTGAGTGACTGAACTGAACTGAACTGAGATGCATCACAAGTAATCAAGTATGCTTTCCTTCCATAGATTAAGACCAATATTAAGTAAGACTAGATTGATTAGGAGAATTTGACTTTTTCACTTTTAGCATGAGATATGAAAAACAAACTACTTAAAATCAATAGTCATGAAAGTAGATCTCTATCTTTTTAAGTAGTATTAATATAGACAGGAAATAGATTGCTCAAAGATAGATTGATAAAGTCATATAAAATAGATACATGGATAGCTGATTGATAATCATATGCAACAATTAGAAAATGCATTTTATTTTATATAAAACTCTTGTATAGATTATGTCATATTTTTAAAATAGTGGTGATCCAGGTAAGTCCAGATGCAGTGTGAGGTACAGTTGGCTATGTCAAGAAAACCACCTATCATTGCTTACTAGCTGTGTAAATATATTGCAGTCAGAGTAGTTCCACATTCTTTTGTTTCCTTCCTTGTTAAAAGGTACAGTAAGGATAGCATTGAATAAATCTATAATATGTAAACAAATTTTCACAAAACCAAGTATAAGCCTCATGTAAAATTAATGTTATATTCAATTTGAGATTTATCTGTGTTTCTCAAGGATATCTACATGACATAGCAAGATTATCAGTATTACGTATGTATAACATATGCATAGGTCTACATTTAATTTAGAGATAGCACCACCAAAGTGTCAAATAAGTGAATTAAGAAGTCTGTCATGATAAGTTTTAATAGTTATTAACTTAAATATAGACCTTTTCATTTTCTCCCAAAAGCAACAAAAATATCAAAAATGAGAGATGTCTGCTCTTGAATTCAATATTATGACACATTATAATAATATAGTATTAAATAATATATTTATAGGCATAGCATATAGGTATAACATATATAATAACATCACGGCTTCCCTGATGGCTCAAATGGTAAAGAATCTGCCTGCAATGCAGAGGAGACCTGGGTTCAACCCCTGGGTCAGGAAGATCCCCTGGAGAAGGAAATGTCAACTCACTCAAATGTTTTTGCCTGGAGAATTCCATGGACAGAGGCTACAGTTCATGGAGTGGCAAAGAGTTGAACATGACTGAGCAAGTAACACTTTCAATTTTGGTCATAACAATACCATCTATAAAACATATTAATTTATAACAATGATGTAGTATAAACAATATAATAGACTTTGCATGTACCCATAAACAATAAACAGGCAAATAATACATTTTTCACTGAGCATGACAAATAGAAAATTAGATTTCCTTGTTTTGACAGTGATTTCTCTTTTAATAATTCTCAAAAGCAACAAAAATATCAAAAATGAGAGATGTCTGCTCTTGAATTCAATATTATGACACATTATAATAATATAGTATTAAATAATATATTTATAGGCATAGCATATAGGTATAACATATATAATAACATCACGGCTTCCCTGATGGCTCAAATGGTAAAGAATCTGCCTGCAATGCAGAGGAGACCTGGGTTCAACCCCTGGGTCAGGAAGATCCCCTGGAGAAGGAAATGTCAACTCACTCAAATGTTTTTGCCTGGAGAATTCCATGGACAGAGGCTACAGTTCATGGAGTGGCAAAGAGTTGAACATGACTGAGCAAGTAACACTTTCAATTTTGGTCATAACAATACCATCTATAAAACATATTAATTTATAACAATGATGTAGTATAAACAATATAATAGACTTTGCATGTACCCATAAACAATAAACAGGCAAATAATACATTTTTCACTGAGCATGACAAATAGAAAATTAGATTTCCTTGTTTTGACAGTGATTTCTCTTTTAATAATTCTCTTAGAGAAAGCAAGAATACTTTGTCTGGGCAGGAATCTTGGTTCAGATACTTCTGGTATGAAGAGATAGATATCATCATTCCTGCCATTCTTTCATCTCTCTCCGTAAATACGAGCCATTTATGTCTGAGGGGAGGGTTTTGATTTTTTTTTCAGTTTTATTGAAATACAATTGGCATATAATAGTGTGAAAGTTCAAGATGTATGGTGTATTGATTTGACATATGTTGCTATATGATGCGGGGAAGGCAATGGCACCCCACCCCAGTACTCTTGCCTGGAAAATCCAATGGACAGAGTAGCCTGGTGGGCTGCAGTCCATGGGGTCGCTAACAGTCGGACAGACTGAGCGACTTCACTTTCACTTTTCTCTTTCATGCATTGGAGAAGGAAATGGCAACCCACTCCAGTATTCTTGCCTGGAGAATCCCAGGGATGGGGGAGCCTGGTGGGCTGCCGTCTATGGGGTCACACAGAGTCGGACACGACTGAAGTGACTTAGCAGCAGCAGCAGCTATATGATGACCTCTGTATCATAGCTAAACCTCTATCTTGTCACATGATTAATATTTGCTTTTGTATGAGAACAACTAAGGTCTAGTCTCTTGGCAAAATACGCTGTTGTTGAGAGGGACAAAATTGTTTTTAAGGGATTAAATTTGATGAAATGAGGTCCACATAGACAGAGTATTCTCCCTTTTGTATAACTTAAAATTAAATGAGTTGGCATCTTAAGTACATTTGAAAAGCATCTTCACCTTTTCTCCATATTCTGAGAGCTAAAAACAAATCAGAGATTCCATTTGCACACAAAGAGAGAGAATTTTACCACATGTGATTCAGTGAAGAAGGTTTCAGGGTGTGTTTGATACATTACCATTTGGAAATTTCCTGAAAACTTAAAGCATGGAGTTAAGTTTTGAAGAGAAGACTGATATTTCTGGGAGTAGTATAATGGGTTACAACATAGTGCACCCAGATGGAAAAGCCCCAGGTACTCTAACTGACTTGGGCAATAAATGTGTGTGTGTGTGTGTGTGTGCACACAAACATGTACAAGTATCTGTATCGGTATGTATGTGTAAATGTACAAAAGGAAATATCACTTCTTTTCTGCACTTTTACAATTTTGAGGACCAGGTTACTTTGTTCAAGTCTTCCTGAGTTATTGTCCAATGGAGAGATGAGTTTCCATTTATCTCACTAATAGGATTATTGCCACATGGAAAAAAGGAAGGAGCTTTACCTGGACAACAGATTAGGATGGCTCCAGAGAACAAACCATCTGGAAGTGACTGCAGAAACATCTTTGAAATGGGTATTTTATTTTTCATTCTATCACTAAGAATTACTAACAAGTCATAAATTTTGGACACTTATGACTGGTCTAAGGTTTTTACACTTATTAGTGCTGAAGACTCCCAGGAAGGTATCTAATGAAAAAGTTTTGAAACATCAAGATTTTGATGTTTTGATGTTTCATTTTTGAAACATCAAGATTAAATCTTAACACCAGTGTCAAAGGTTGAAAAATTCTTGTTTTAGAGTGTTTTAAATGATGGTTGTTAGCTGGGTGGGTTATCAATCAGTATCAAAAATTGATTCCCAAATTTTCTTAACAAAGACCCCACACACTGGTAGTGAGAGGGTAACAGGCAGGAAGGCCAGGGGTCTCCAAACGGAGGAAATAGCCTGCAAGTGTCAGACATTTTCTCTCTCTTAAGCGGCAGGAGAAAACAAACTAGCGATATTTTTTTCCTTCTCTATACAAATTTAAAGGAGGTTTCTCTTAAGATTCTGTGTTGCCATAATGATACCTGGTTTCACCTCAAGTTAACCAATGCCTTTTTCTTATGGAAATGTTTATCTTAAGCTATGCTAATGTACTATGCATTTACCCCAAACTCTGTCTTCAAGTCGGTTCCGCCTTTTGGGCTCAACCTACTTGATAAACCAGTATGTTACACTCCGATATTGTTCCTCTAATCTATGTAAATGAAACTATTTGTATGGTGATCTGCCCTTCTTCAAGATTCAAGTTAATCATTTTATGGCCCAAGATCAACCATTTGGAGCCAAGGTTATCCCAAAATATTCTTATGGGTGTGGGGCCTGGTGCCATTCTAAGTTTTGAAACATTCCTTTCTTTCATTAACAGACTGCTGGTGACTATATAACATCCAGCTGAATACTAGCAGACGGGTACTCTTTCTGCCCCCTTCTGATGCCTATGTCAGAAGCTTTCTCTATCTTCTTTATACTTTAATAAAACTTTATGACACAAAAGCTCTGAGCGATCAAGCCTCGTCTCTGGCCCCGGATTGAATTCTTCTCCTCCGGAGGCCAAGAATCCCGGCATCGTAATTCAACAACCTTTCAGTAGTTCTCATTAGCTATCTTTTGAATTCTTCATTTATGAATAGAATAAATAAAGTTATAGAACAAAATTGATTTTAAGAATAATTTTCCATCTAAAGGTTTTATGTAATGGCTATAGAATAAAATTCAGGGTCTCTCTTCATATTTCTCCTGAAATAGAAGCTAGATATGTTTAGCTATCTTGGATGCAGCTCCTGAGAAAAGGCTTACTGTTGTTCACAACAAATTATTCTACTGTGGTTACAGCATGCTATAAGACTGTGAATATTTATAGTGAGAAAGGTCAGTTTTGTCTTCTCATTTTATAGACAAGGAAATTGTGAACAAGTGATCCATACCTGGAAGGACAACTCATGAACCCACTGAGAACTTATCTTAGAGCTGTGCCTACAGGTTAACTTATTTTCACATATTAGGTGAAAAAATTGAGAGGCAGCAGAATCAAATTATTCTCCTCTGCTTAGTATCTAATGTCTTCTCATTTTATAGATAAGGAAATTGTGAACAAGTGATCCATACCTGGAAGGACAACTCATGAACCCACTGAGAACTTATCTTAGAGCTGTGCCTACAGGTTAACTTATTTTCACATATTAGGTGAAAAAATTGAGAGGCAGCAGAATCAAATTATTCTCCTCTGCTTAGTATCTAATTAGTAGTTTTGAGAGTAGAATAAATGTATGGTGAATTCACGATCTGTTAACCATCTGAGGTTATTTTTGTAGCATTGCTTTCTATCAGTGTCCTAAATCTGGAGAGCAAAGATCATGGTTCACATTTTGAATATTTTAAATAATTTCTAATAATATTTCACACTGAAGGCATTTAACAGGTGATCATGGAAAGCATGAATGAATGAGAAGGAAATAATTTAGTCTATAAGATGATGATTTACATAACCAACACTGAAAGGCAAGAAAAACCTCATTCAAATTATTAAATTTATCTGTGCTAAGGCAAAGAATGCAAAATAATACAGTAGAACTTTCTCATTTGAAAGTTAAGCAAGGGCAGCTTTCTAAAATAAGGTCACCCAGGTTATCTATAAAATGTATTATTCTTGAAGCTTTTCAATTTTTGAACATGCATTATTATCAAAGCAGACATTGCACAGCTTGTCTAATACTTTGATTCTGAATGACTAGTTCTTAAGCTCTGTTTTCTTTGTGGTTAAATCCTTGGCTGAAGGGCTTGCAAGTCTGCCAAGATAAAATAAAAATAAAAAATACCAGATAGAATAATACATCTACATCACAAATCACCAGACTAAAATAAAAAGAGATGACAGAACCACCGTGAAGCTAACATCTACCATTTGAGTAGTGATGATGGTATCCTTCTTTTAAATACAAGAATGCTTATTTTGTCCTATAAATCTTTATTTATTCTCTAGTGACAACTTGGTCATGTTAATGTAACTCATTTGCATTTAACAAATCCAAGCATAATGTAAAATTCTCACAATTTAAAAAATAGCTTTATTCATTTATTTTTGGCTGTGCTTCATCTTCGTTACTGCAGGGGTTACTCTTCTTTGCAGTGGGCTAGCTTCTCATTGCAACAGCTTCTCTTGTTGCATAACACAGGCTCTGGGCATATCAGCTTCAGTAGCTGTGGGTGTGTGGGCTCAATAGTTGCAGGCACGTGGGCTCAGTAGTTGCGACTACTGGACTTTCGAGCACAGGTTCAATAGTTGTGGCTCACAAGCTTAGTTTCTCCATGGCATGTGAGATTTCCCTGGACCAGGGGTCAAACCCGTGTCTCCTGCATTCACAGGCTGATTCTTTACCAATGAGCCACCAGGGAAGCTCTGCAATTCTCTTATAATGCCTTATATTTGGAATAATATTTCAGACCAAGATTGTTTATAAGAAGACATATGAGCATGTTCTCATCATCTTTTGTACAAAATCAAAATATGTGAGGCAAAAGATTATGCAATTGGGTATTTTGTATGCAAGTAAACTACTGAAAAAATATGTTGCTACCAAATGCATAGGCATCCAGATTGTCCCACCTTAGATGTGATCTCCTTTTAAAATGATAATGAGTTACAATAAATACATTTATATGCAAATATAACAAGCAAATGATAGCTATGCAAATTGTGTATATGTAAAATGCAGGAAAGCTGTATATTATATAAACTCAACAGAGATTTTCTGACTGCCATTTGGAATATGGAATACATTGCCATTTGATGACTTAGATTTAGTCTCTCTTGAGGTAACATTCAGTTCAGTTCAGTCTCTCATTCGTGTCTGACTCTTTGTGACCCCATGAACCTCAGCACTCCAGGCCTCCCTGTACATCACCAACTCCCGGAGTTCACTCAAACTCATATCCATCGAGTCAGTGATACCATCCAGCTATCTCATCCTCTGTCCCCTTCTCCTTCCCCCAATCAGCATCAGAGTCTTTTCCAATGACTCAACTCTTCACATGAGGTGGCCAAAGTATTGGAGTTTCAGCTTTAGCATCAGTCCTTCCAATGAATATTCAGGACTGATTTCCTTTAGGATGGACTGGTTGGATCTCCTTGCAGTCCAAGTGACTCTCAAGAGTCTTCTCCAACACCACAGTTCAAAAGCATCAATTCTTTGGCGCTCAGCTTTCTTCACAGTCCAACCCTCACATTTATACATAACCACTGGAAAAACCATAGCCTTGACTAGATGGACCTTTGTTGGCAAAATAATATCTCTGCTTTTTAATATGCTATCCAGGTTGGTCATAACTTTCCTTCCAAGGAGTAAGTGTCTTTTAATTTCATGGCTGTAATCACCATCTGCAGTGATTTTGCAGCCCCCCAAAATAAAGTCTGACATTATTTCCACTGTTTCCCCATCTATTTTTCATGAAGTGATGGGACCAGATGCCGTGGTCCTCGTTTTCTGAATGTTGAGCTTTAAGCCAACAACATAAAAGTATTCCATTATAGAATTATTTTTATTTTTTTTTGTATGAAATAGAAATATGTGTAATCTAAGGATAATGAATGAAAGAGTAATCAGCTTTCTAACAGTACTGAAGAAGACAGCCATTTCTGGCTTTTAACATATCAGCTCACAGACAAATGTATAGTAACTAAGCAGTAAAATTTTATTTTTATTCTACAAATTAGTACCATGTAAGAAAGCTGTGTAAAATGTATGCACATATACCTATAAATTCACTTATATATTAAAATATAGTATTTATATTATCAAAATGTGGTATGTCAACTTTGCTAAGGACCTCTTCATATGGTCTATGAATCCATGAATCTAATCTCACCTTTGTCTGTTACTGACTGTATTAGGGCTTCCCTGGTGTCTCAGATGATAATCTGCCTGCAATGCAGGAGACCCGGGTTCAATTCCTGATTCTTGGGTTGGCAAGATCATGTGGAGAAGGAAATGGCAACCCACTCTAGTATTCTTGCTTGGAAAATCCCATGCACAGAAGAACATGGCGGGCTAGAGTCCATAGGGATCACAGAGAGCTGGACACGACTGAGCAACAGCCTTAGTTTTCTATTGCTGCTATAACAAATTATGGCAGACTTGTAGCTTAAAACACACATAGTTCTGGGTGCCAGGATTCTAACATGGCTGTACCAGGGCAGTATTCCTACTGGAGCAAAACCTATGTCCTTGTCTTATCCATGGACGAGACACTTCCTGTACTTTCTGGCTGCAGTTCCTTCCACTATCTACAAAGCCAACAGTTAGGGATCTCCTAATTCCCTACTCCTCCTTTGCTGCTACTGCATCATCTTCACTCAAACACTGATCCTTCTGGCAACAACCCTTGTGATCAACTTGAGCCCATCCAGATAACACAAGATAATCTTCCCATCCCAAGGTCTGTAATCACATTTGCAAAGTCTCTTTTAACATGCAGTGTGATATAGTCTGGTTCTGAGGAATTAGGAATTACTGTCTCTCTGCGACATTATTCAGTTCATCATATTTACATTATTTTCCACTATTTGGGTAAGAATAACTCATTCTGAAGACTTTCAACTGGAAAACTTCAACATACATGACTCTCAATATATTGTCATCTCTGATAGTTACTGAAAATATTTTACATTTGGACATTTATCTTTTAATTTATTAATGCATTCATAATAATTTATTGAGCACCTGTTACATGTCAGATTCTGAGCTTGTGTGCTAAAGACAAAATGGTGAACCAAACAAACACTGTTTTTCATTCAATGACTATTTCTTCAGTACTCCCTTCTGCCAGTCACTGCTGTAGTTCATGGCAACACATAAGTGATCAAGAAAATTAAGGTTTCTTTTTCATTTTGTTATAGTGTGGTGGTGAATTAGACAAAAGGAAAACTAAGAAATTTTTTNTGTTTTTCATTCAATGACTATTTCTTCAGTACTCCCTTCTGCCAGTCACTGCTGTAGTTCATGGCAACACATAAGTGATCAAGAAAATTAAGGTTTCTTTTTCATTTTGTTATAGTGTGGTGGTGAATTAGACAAAAGGAAAACTAAGAAATTTTTTAGAGAGTGATGTCTTCTTTGCAAACAGCTAATGAGTTGTGGCAGATATATACTATTCAGTCATTGTTTAATGCATTATCAGGGAGTACTTCTCTGAGCAGGTGACATTTAAGCTAAGAAACAGATAACATTAATGACCCAGCCATGCAAATACCATGTTTCATAAAGAGGAAATAGCTATTGCAAAACCCTCCAGGGAAAAGACTTTGCCCTTTTCCTCCTAAGCACCAAAGAACATGAAATATAACGTCATTTTAAGTAACGCAGTATGTTCAATGAGTGAGGTGTCCAGATCAGAGGGAGCAGCTGGACCTGCTTGGGGAACCACCCAGTCCCCTTACCTGGACTCACTTTGATGCAACTGCTCTTTCTGACTTCCCCTTCTTCACTCCTTTTTGCTGTGTCTAGACTGTTATCTTCCTCCCTGGCAATTATTTTATGACTATATCATTAACAAGTACTGCTCACCACACGGCAGGACAATAAATCAAAAGACATAGTGTTCGGGCAAGAAATAGTGACTTTATTCAGAAAGTCAGCAGACCAAGGCAATGGTGGACTGGTGTCCCCAAAAAAAAACATCTTCCCTTAGTTAGAATTCAAGCTTCTTTTATAATAAAAGGGGAGAGAATGTGACTGATTGTTGCAAACTTCTTGGTGTCAAAATCCTTTTTTCTTGCAGCTGTTCATGTATACCAGATGTTCTTATTAAAGCCTAATAAGATAAATGTTATTCTCTATTCTGCAGCTTTTTGTCTATATATGAGTGGAAGAGTGTTATACCTTTAAAGGTCAGAGTCTTGAGAAAGGGCTATCATGTATATTTCAGGCTATACACCACATTCTTTCATAAAGATGCAGAGCCAGCAGGACTCAGCACAGGTGACAGAGCACTGGGTTACAGCTAAAGTGACAGATCCAGTATGGAGCCAGACTTGTTTTGTCTGCTATACTATCATCCCTGCTTTATAATTATCAATATCCATCACTAACTTCCCAATTACTTTATTGAGCCAGTTCCCTATCCCTATGCTAATATGTTGAATTGTGTCCCCCAAATTAATGCATTGGAGTCTTAACCCCTTAGATTCCAGAGTGACTTTGTTTGGAAATAATTCTGTAGCAGATAGAATTAGTTAAGATGAGGTCTTTAGTTTGGGCCTTAATCCAATATGACTTTGTCCTTATAAACATGGGAAATTTGGACACAGAAACATATATATATATATAGAAAGCAATTTGGAGAGAGAGAAAGAAAGGCATAGAAGAAAGGCTATATGAAGATAGAAAAATTACTGATGATGTTTCCAATACTGAGGACTGGGAAAATCATTCTGGCTTATACATGAGTTAACTTGAATTTTGTGCTAACTAAAACAGCCTGTTTTCAGGCTATCAAAGATATATTGTACATCTGATTTAATTATTGAAGAAAGGGGTACACTGACCAGAAGTAGATAATATTCAAGTTGAAAATAAAGATGAAAAGCCTTCCTTCCTGAGATATCAATGTTCTTCCTCCTTTGATGATAAGACTCTCTTGCCAGATGCCAAGACCGTATTCTGTATCTACTGATCTGTTTTTTTTTTTTTTTCCCAAACCTTGAAGGAATTCATACTTGACTCATTTGATGTTCTTTGTTCTGACAAGACATAAAACTGTGGTGAAAATAATGCTTATCGCAAACAGTTCCTCGGCTTTATCTGAAAGGCTGCCTTCTGGATAATATTCCACAGTTTCGTTCAAATAAAATTATTTTCTATTCCTAGAATATATTGTTTATTGATTTTTTTTTCTGCCAATATCTGGTAATATTTCAGGCCATACTTTTTGGTCAATATTTTTTAAAATTGAAGTATAGTTGATTTACAATACTGTGCTCATTTCTGCTGTGCAGCAAAGTGATTTAGTTATACATATATTATATTCTTTTAAAAATATTCTTTCCATTATAGTTAATGACAGGATATTGAATATAATTCCCTGTGCCATAAGTAGGAATTTGTCTATCCATTCCTATATAATTGTTTGCGTCTGTTATTCCCAAACTCTTCATCCATCTCATGATTCATTCCTCCCCCTTGCCAATCATTAGTCTGTTTTCTATGCCAGTGATTCTTTTCTGTTTCATAGATAGCTTCATTTGTATCATATTTTAGAATTCATATACAAGTGATGTCATATGAATTGTTTATTGATTATTTACATTGATGGTCCCATTTATAATCCACGAAACACCTGAGGCTACCAGAAGCTTGGATAGATATCTGGTACAGATCATGGCCCTGTGATACCTTGGTTTTTTTTTTTCTTCTTTTTTAAAATCTTTTTTATTTTTATTGTGTATAACCAGCTAACAATGTTTCAAGAGTTTCAGATAACTGCAAAGTGACTCAGCCATATACATATGCATGTATTCATTCTCCCCCACTCTCCTCCCACCCAGGCTGCCACATAACATTGAACAGAGCTTCATGTGCTCTACAGTAGATTCTCATTTGTTATCCACTTTAAACATAGAAGTGTTCGCATGTCCACCCGAAACTCCACAATTATCCCTTCCCCTCATCTTTCCCCCTACCAACCATAAGTTTGTTCTCCAGGTCTGTGAGTCTGTATGTTTTGTAAGTAAGTTCATTTGTATCATTTCTTTTCAGATTCCACATATTAGGGAATGTTTCTTCTCTGACTCACTTAACTCAGTATGACAGTCTCTAGGTCCATCAGTGTTGCTGCAAGTGGCATCATTTCATCGCTTTTAATGGCTGAGTAATATTTCATTGTATATGTGTACCACACCTTCTTTATCCATTCCTTTGTCATTGGATATTTAGGCTGCGTCCATATCTTAGCTATTGTATATTTATGTCTTCTGCCCTTTTGTTGATTGGGTTCTTCTGCCTATATTTTCCTATATGAGTTTTTTAAAGTCTGGTCACACATNCATCACTTCATGAAAAAAGAGAGAAACTGAAGTCATCCTTGTGTGTAAATCATTCTTTCTATGCAGAGTACTCATCATTTGTATAAATATGAAATAGTTTTATGCAAATTTGTGTTGTTTTCAGGTTTGACTATGATGAACAAAGTTTCTATGACCATTCTGTGCATATAAACCTTTGCATTGACTTATGTTTTTATCTTTTTTGAATAAATTAATGAGTACAATTGTTGTATGGTATAGCAAGTATATTTTTAACTTTATAGAAATATCTACATCTTTTCTAAAGAGATCTTAGTGCTTTACATTACCACTTACAACAGACAAAAGTTAGAGTTGCTTCATATATTTGCAAATGTTTGATGCTTTCAGTATTTATAATTTTAGGTACCTTAGGGAGTGTACAATGTGTGTCTCTCAGTAATTATAATTCATAAATCTGAATATTGTCCTCAGTAAACTACATCTTTTCTAAAGAGATCTTAGTGCTTTACATTACCACTTACAACAGACAAAAGTTAGAGTTGCTTCATATATTTGCAAATGTTTGATGCTTTCAGTATTTATAATTTTAGGTACCTTAGGGAGTGTACAATGTGTGTCTCTCAGTAATTATAATTCATAAATCTGAATATTGTCCTCAGTAACTGTCAATCTGCCTGGAAAACACTGTGATTTTTGTTAATGTGCCATTTTACTAATGTCAAAGTAGCACATACTTCTGGCTACCTCCCACAAAATTCACCTGACAGATACTGGCTATAAAGAACTGGAAGACATGCAGCCACAAGAATATAATGAAGTGATAAAAATTGTGAAAAACCCCTTACCAAATATCCTGTTACTCCAGCTAAAATAACTAACTACACACAAGTTTTCTTCATTTATACTATTTTAATTGAAGAGGTATTCTCCCTAAAGCAAACTCTTGGACCATGAGGTATGTTTTGGTAGTTCCTATAGAGATAAATTATTTTAAATTGTTGTATATATGTATCATTTGTAGTACAATATCTATACATATATGCAGTTACTGTTTTAAGCAAAATTTATATTTTTATTAGAAACATTCTTTACTGTTATGGAAAATGTCAAATAGAGATGATAAACATAAAACTAGCATTGAGGCAAAGAGATTGCGTNTGTTACTCCAGCTAAAATAACTAACTACACACAAGTTTTCTTCATTTATACTATTTTAATTGAAGAGGTATTCTCCCTAAAGCAAACTCTTGGACCATGAGGTATGTTTTGGTAGTTCCTATAGAGATAAATTATTTTAAATTGTTGTATATATGTATCATTTGTAGTACAATATCTATACATATATGCAGTTACTGTTTTAAGCAAAATTTATATTTTTATTAGAAACATTCTTTACTGTTATGGAAAATGTCAAATAGAGATGATAAACATAAAACTAGCATTGAGGCAAAGAGATTGCGTGTGTGTGTTGGTGTTTAAATAATTAGTGTACCCATTCTCGATCAGGTGACTGGAGAAAAAAGATCATATATAAATTATATTTATCTTTATATATGTATATATGTGTGTGTGTATGTATATTTATGGGTATAATTATTTCACAATATTATGTTAGTTTTTGCTGTACCATGAAGGGAATCAGCTATATGTATATAACCTCTCTCTCTTAAACCTCCCACCCACCCCACCATCCCACTTCTATAGGTCATCACAGAACACCAAGGTGAGCTCCCTCTGCTATACAGCAGCTTAACTTATATTACCTCTATAGAACAAAAAGATGTTTAAATAATTTGTAAATAACCCAAACATTTTCAGTAACATTTGCTTGGAAATATCTTATTAACATCAGGACATATTATTTAACATATTTCAAAATATTTGTGTATACATGCAATGCATTGGCAGTGTCTCTGTAGCAAGGATGAATTGGTGACTTTTCTTTTTTCCTTCTTTTTTTTTAATTTTTATTTTTACTTTATTTTACAGTACTGTATTGGTTTTGGCATACATTGACATGAATCTGCACGGGTGTACATCTGGTCCCAAACATGAACCCCCCTCCCANGCATTGGCAGTGTCTCTGTAGCAAGGATGAATTGGTGACTTTTCTTTTTTCCTTCTTTTTTTTTAATTTTTATTTTTACTTTATTTTACAGTACTGTATTGGTTTTGGCATACATTGACATGAATCTGCACGGGTGTACATGAGGTCCCAAACATGAACCCCCCTCCCACCTCCCTCCCCACATCATCCCTCCTGATCATTTCCATGCACCAGCCCCAAGCATCCTGCATCCTGCATCGAACATAGACTGGCAATTCATTTTTGTTTGCTTGGGTTTCATTATTCCTAATAACTGCCCAATAGGAGATAGACATTCGATGCAATTGATCCAATTAACACAATAGCAAAGTGGCTACAACAGCCAGTGGTTTTTTGAATTTTCTTTCTTTGCAGATAATTGAACTTAATAAACAAATTAGATTAACTTTACCATAGTATTATCAGATGTTTGACTCTCAGTTATTATTTAGCTCTTTCTTCCATCTCCTTCCCAATCATAATTTATAAAAGAGTAGATTTGCTAAAATCATTTTGGCACTAGAATTTGGCAACAGAAGTAACTTTAGTGTAACTGGGTTTCCTTTATAGATCTTATATAATCTTTTAAAGTTAGTTTTCATATTCATTACTCTATTTTAAAGAAGAAAAAATGAGTAAATTATGTGTGCATTTAAGAGATAACTAAAAATAAGTTTTTCTATTTTTGTGTATTTTGGTAAGTAAGATCTATTTCTTTACTTTCCAAAATAAAGAAGAAATTTAAAAAATAAATTAAATATAAATATGTGCTATTTGTTGAACAATCAATATTGACTTCCACCAGTCTTACTCAGTTGAAGTTTTAGGAGCTGCTAAGATCAAGGCTTATGCTCTTTCTCATATGAAAGATGGAATATGGCATTTGCTGTCTGAAGTTCCATTTCTTTTTTTT
>SJYX01008976.1:258886-274366 GCA_006410675.1 Oreotragus oreotragus
GAGATAACTAAAAATAAGTTTTTCTATTTTTGTGTATTTTGGTAAGTAAGATCTATTTCTTTACTTTCCAAAATAAAGAAGAAATTTAAAAAATAAATTAAATATAAATATGTGCTATTTGTTGAACAATCAATATTGACTTCCACCAGTCTTGCTCAGTTGAAGTTTTAGGAGCTGCTAAGATCAAGGCTTATGCTCTTTCTCATATGAAAGATGGAATATGGCATTTGCTGTCTGAAGTTCCATTTCTTTTTTTTTAAATATATATTTTACTTTATTTTACTTTACAATACTGTATTAGTTTTGCCATACATCAGCATGAATCCACTATAGGTGTACAGATCTTTAAATAAAGTCTTGTTTCAAATTTTCTTCAGTATATTTATTATACACCAGAAAGTTAATTGTTGGTTATAACATCTATTCTCTTATAGTTAACATGTTGTCTTAAATTTAGAGTGCATGCATACTCAGTCGTGTCCAACTCTTTGCAACCCCATGAACTGAAGCCTGCCAGGTTCCTGTGCCCCTGGGACTTTTCCCAGCAAGGATACTTGAGTAAGTAGCAATTTTCTCCTTCCAGAGATCTTCCTGACCCAGGGAGAGAACCTGCATCATCTGTATCTCCTGCACTGACAGCTGGATTCTTTAACACTGAGTCACCTGAAAATCCCAAATTTCCTATCTCGGGCAATTCTTTGGCTGTATAAGAGTGATTTTTTGGCTCTAATCATTATCTTGGGGCCAGTGCTGAATTCTTGAATTCCTAGGACAGGTGTTTGAATGAGTAGACTTAGTTTCCAGGCAAAAGACTTGTGAATTTAATAACAGTTTTATGATAATTTAATAATTGTTTTTTGCCTTTGGTTTCTTGTCTATCTACCATCTTCCTAACGATCTATTGATTTACCTGCATTATTCCCAGCAGACTTGTTTGCTGAAAATTTAATGACAGTGTTAATAGTGAATCCTCTGGAAGAGTACCAAGAAAAACTATGTGATATGAAAGCAAGTTTCCTTGTGGACATTTTAATGGATAGCTGAAAATGTATAAGGTACATTATTATAAACTGGATACAGTAGAATACCACTGGACTTGTAGATTTTTATAAATTGCTATACATTAGGAGGTGGCTTGTGTTTTGGGGAAAAATAGCTCTAAGGAAAGTTCATATTCCATCTGCCCTGTGTTTCTTTACTCTCTTTCAGAGAGAAAAATGCATTTATTTGAACAAGTTAAACTAAGAACATTAATTGGGTCACCTTACTAAGTGACAGATTTATCAAGGAATGTAAAAACAAGTCTGCACTGCATGAAGGCAAAAACACTTATTTATCTTTTCCCTGGAACTGGTTGAGATGTAAACTTTGATGTATTTTTATCTATATATGGATATTAACTGGAACACAGATGCCAAGAAAGAGTCTTCAGTAAAAAAAAAAAAAAATTGTCTTACTGACATGCAGATATATGATCAAATACTATTTTTGTTCCACTTCCTCATTATATTTCCATTTTCTCTCAGCAAATAGTTTTAACGAGATTTATTCAATGATCAGTAATTTCCAGACTAAAAAGATATCAAAAATACAATCTTGCTGTCAACTTCAAAGGAATACTATGCTTATAATAATAATAATAAAGTGTCATTATTCAAGGATTCTCTGTTTTTTTGAGAACTACTTTATCTCATTAAACTTACTTAAATGTAAAATGAGTAGGACAGGAAAAACTAGGTGCTATCATTTTCTTAACAGAGAGTGTAACAAAGTACAATAATCAATTATTAAAACCAGGGAAACCAAGCATCAAGCTGAAAGTATCAGATTTTCCATTTTGTACACATGCTGAGTACAGGTAATTATTCTTAAATGACTAACTCTATGTTCTTTAAGCAGTAAATAAAGTATGAAGCATGTATTGAATATGGTATTCCCAGGTGGCTCAGTGGTTAAAAAAATCTGCCTGCCAATGCAGGAGAGATGGGTTCGATCCCTGGGTCAGAACGATCCTCTGTAGGAGGAAATGGCAACTCACTCCAGTATTCTTGCTTAAAGAATTCCATAGACAGAAGAGCCTGGCGGGCTGCAGTCCGTCGGGTCGCAAAGAGTTAGACACGACTGAGCACACAGGCACATATATTGAATACAGATCTTCATAAAAAATACAAACTATTTATAGAATGATTTACCAGATTTTATCCACATTTTTGAACAATTTTCATTCTTAGAAATGTGAAAGAGGGATTGTACAGGGAGGGAGGTGGGAGGGGTGGTTCAGAATGGGGAACACGTGTATACCTGTGGCAGACTCATGTTGATGTATGGCAAAAACAATACAATATTGTAAAGTAATTAACCTCCAATTAAAATAAATAAATTTATATTAAAAAATAAAAAAAGAAATGTGAAGATGTGTATATTGATTATCAAATAATACCATTAGAAAAATTAAGTAAACACTTTAAAGTTCTGAGTGCATTGGCTGTTTAGTTGTTAAGTCATGTCCTCATGGACAGTAGCCCACTAGGTTCATCTGTCCATGATATTTCCCAGATTTCCCAGACAATAATGCTGGAGTGGTTTGCCTTTTCTTTCTTCTGGGTATCTTTCTGACCCAGGGATCCAACCTGCATCTCCTAAATTGGCTGATTGATTCTTTACTGTTAAGCCACAGGGAAGCCTTCTGAACGTATAGACTTTTTTTTTTTTTTTGCTTTCATACTAAAAAGAATAAAATTATAATGTAATTTTGTCATTCTTTCATATTTTAATGTCTGTATAATTAAAGCACTTTTATAATTGGTGACATCCTGCAATGCAAAGTCAAGTGGGCCTTTGGAAGCATCACTACAAGCAAAGCTAGTTGAGGTGATGGAATTTCAGTTGAACTATTTCAAATCCTAAAAGATGGTACTCTGAGAGTGCTGCACTCAATATGCCAGCAAATTTGGAAAACTCAGCAGTGGCCACAGGACTGGAAAAGGTCAGTTTTCATTCCAATCCCAAATAAAGCAATGCCAAAGAATGCTCAAACTACNNNNATCCTGCAATGCAAAGTCAAGTGGGCCTTTGGAAGCATCACTACAAGCAAAGCTAGTTGAGGTGATGGAATTTCAGTTGAACTATTTCAAATCCTAAAAGATGGTACTCTGAGAGTGCTGCACTCAATATGCCAGCAAATTTGGAAAACTCAGCAGTGGCCACAGGACTGGAAAAGGTCAGTTTTCATTACATTCCAAAGAAATGCAATGTCAAAGAATGTTAAAACTACCGCACAATTGCACTCATCTCACACACTAGCAAAGTGATGCTCAAAATTCTCCAAGCCAGGCTTCAACAGTACATGAACCAAAAAATTTCAGATGTTCAAGCTGGATTTAGAAAAGGCAGAGGAACTGGAGATCAAATTGCCAACATCCACTGTATCGTTTAAAAAGCAAGAGAGCTCCAGAAAAACATCTATTTATGCTTTATTGACTACACCAAAGCCTTTGAATGTGTGTATCATAACAAACTATGAAAAAAATTTTAACAGATGGAAATACCAGACCACCTTACCTGCCTCCTGAGAAATTTGTATGCAGGTCAAGAAGCAACAGTTAGAACTGGATATGGAACAACAGACTAGATCCAAATTGAGAAAGGAATACATCAAGGTTGTATACTGTCATTCTGCTTATTTAACTTTTATGCAGAGTACATCATGTGAAATGCCAGGCTGGATGAAGCACAAGCTGGAATCAAGATTGCCAGGAGAAATAGCAACCTCAGATATGCAGATGACACCACCCTTATGGCAGAAAGTGAAGAAGAACTAAAGAGCCTCTGGATGAAAGTGAAAGAGAAGAGTGAAACAGTTGGCTTAAAACTCAACATTCAGAAAACTAACATCATGATATACAGTCCCATCACTTCATGGCAAATAGATGGGGAAACAGTGGAAATAGTGTCAGACTTTATTTTTCTGGTCTCCAAAATCACTCCAGATGGTGACTGCAGCCATGGAATTAAAGGACGCTTACTCCTTGAAAGGAAAGTTATGACCAATCTAGACAGCATATTAAAAAGCAGAGACATTATATGAGCAAATAGATGGGGAAACAGTGGAAATAGTGTCAGACTTTATTTTTCTGGTCTCCAAAATCACTCCAGATGGTGACTGCAGCCATGGAATTAAAGGACGCTTACTCCTTGAAAGGAAAGTTATGACCAATCTAGACAGCATATTAAAAAGCAGAGACATTATATGGTCAACAAAGGTCCGTCTAGTCAAAGCTATGGTTTTTCCAGTAGTCATGTATGGATGTGAGAGTTGGACTATAAAGAAAGCTGAGTGCTAAAGAATATGCTTTTGAACTGTGGTTTTGGAGAAGGCTCTTGAGAGTCCCTTGGACTGCAAGGAGATCCAACCAGTCCATCTTAAAGGAAGTCAGGTCTGAATATTTATTGGAGGGATTGATGCTGAAGCTCAATTGAAACTCCAATACTTTGGCCACCTGATGAAAACTGACTCATTGAAAAAGACCCTGATGCTGGGAAAGATTGAGGGTGGAGTGGAAGGGGACAACAGAGGATGAGATGGTTGGAAGGCAACAGTGACTCTATGGACATGAGTTTGAGTAAGCTCCAGAGCTTGGTGATGGACAGGGAAGCCTGGCGTGCTGCAGTCCATGGGGTGGCCAGGTGTCGGACATGGCTAAGCAACTGAACTAAACTGACATCACAGTTTCTTTGCATAATTTTTAAAAACTTTTTCTACAAACTTCACAAAATAAAGATTCCTCTTGGAAGCAATAGCATTTTCTTTTAATTAAAAATTATTAACATAATAAAAACTAATTATAAGTAATAGAAAATTATCTTTCCTATATCATTAAAACCTATGTTTGATAGGTTGATTTTTTTTTCTCTTAAAATATTTCTGAAATATAATGCGGCCATCTTTTATTTTTATAAAATAATTGTGTTTCTTGTTCTACAGAGCATTTTGCTTATTGTGTTACAGACAGAAATCATCCATTTTGCATTTTAAGTGGAAAAATAGATTATGGAAACTGTGAATAATGCTACATAGTACTTACACAAAAGCTTCTTTAAGAGACTACTTGCCTGAAAATGGCATCAGATTTATCAATTAGAAATATAGTTTCAATGTTTTTCTAGCTCTGTCTCATGCTTACCTAAATGAGTTCCAAAATAGTTAGCATAATAATATTTATAATAGAATTTATACTCATTTCAAGAAAAGTATGACTCCATAAGTGGCATCTTATATGGATGTATGGAATAACTATAACTATTTATGATAATTATTTTCTAGTCAATTTCTTTTGATAATATCCAAAATAGACACATATTTCTTCTATTTAATTCATAGATACAAAATTCTGTAGATAACCTGAAGGAAGGTTGACCAAACTCTACAAATATAGATTATATTTTATTATGTAAAACTGCTTATAACTTTGAAAAGATGATCTAGATTGAATTCACTCATAAAGTATTCTATATTTCAAATACATTTATTTATTCTATAGTTCAAAGTTCATTGAGTATTTATCTAAAAAGTTAAAAAATATTAAAAAGTATTTTATCTTATGTATAATCCATTGTAGGTTATTAAAAATTTGATAAATATTTAAACAATTAAATTATGAATCACGTGTTGAATTTTCTGATGGTCTTTGGACAATACTAGTAAAGGTATATCTTTTTTCATTTCACATTGAACTTTCATTACCTGACCATAAATTATTTAATTTCCCCCCAAATGTTTGAGGACATAATCAATTTTCAGTGGTCTCTTTTATTCATTCTTGTTATAAATGAGTATCTTTTGAAGAATTTATCATACAATAACTCTTACTGAGTTTCTCTTCATCGTTCTAAGTAGTCAATTGCTTTGCACATGACTTGGGCATTTGTCTTTTTTTGATTTATGAAATCTCAGTTATATAACTGTACACATGTGTATCTTCTGACATCTTCATTATACCATTAAGCAGAAAGATTAATGATTGGCTTAACTAGTCACAGCTACATAGTGAGAGATCCAATACAACTAAGGAATATTTGCATGTAAATAAAATATATTTTAAAATCAGAACATATGTGTGTATTTGTTTAATAAGGCTTCCATTAAGAAGATGCTAAAAGAGACTGTTTGCCTTAAACAATAGAAATCTATGTTCTCACATTTCTGGAGACTAGTAATTCAAGACAAAGATTTCTTAAAATAATAAACATAGAGCTACCATAGGACACAACAATCCCACTTTGGGGCATATACCCAGGGAAAATCAGGTTTTAAAAGGATACATGCACCCTGATGTTCTTTGAAATAGTATTTACAATAGCCAAGACATGGAAACAACCTAAATGTCCATTGACAGAGGAGTGTATAAAGAAGATGTGGTATATATACATATATATAATGGGTTATTAGTTATAAAAAATGAAATAACGCCACACTCACAGCAACATTGGTGGCCCTGGAGATTATCATACTAAATGAAGTAAGTCAGACAGAAAGTGACAAATATTATATGACATTGCTTATATGTGGGCTGTAAAAAATGATACAAATGCACTTATTTACAAAACTGAAATACTTTCACAGCCTTAGAGAAGGAACTTATGATTACCATGGGGAGAAGGGTGTGGGGAAGGATAGATTTAGAGTTTGGGACTGACATATACACAGTGCTATGTTTAAAATAGATAACTAACAAGGGTCTACTGTAAAAAAGTAATAATAAAAAAACAAAGTGCAGGAAGGTTTGCCTTCTTCTGAATCTTTCTCTTTGGCTTGTATATGGTCACCTACCCGCTGCCTCTTCACATGGTAACCCATCTTTGTACACACACTACTGGTATCTTTTTCTCTTCTTATAATGATATCAATTACATTGGATGATGGAACAACTCTAATGGCCTTATTTTAATATACTTACCTCTTTAAAGAGATCATCTCCAAATATGGTTGCATCCTAAGATATTGAGTTTAGGACTTCAACATATGAATTTGCGGTGATTCAATTCAGTCCATAACAATGTATAATTCCATAACTATGAATTATTATTTTGATAATTATACATATATTATTATTTAACAGATCTGTTTTGTCTCTTTGGTTACTAGAACTGGACTTTTATTACTAGTAATAGCACTAGTGAAAAGAACACAGAGATAAATATGATAGACCAAACTCAATGTATGAAATTCAAAGTCCCAGTAACATTCAAGATAAATGCATAAATTCACCTCCTTGAAGCATTTTTATTTTCTTCTAGACTTCACTAAAGTTATTATAAAATATTTTCTTCATTCCTCTCTTTCTCTTAACTATCACATCAGATTCATCAGCAAGCCCTATCAGTACTAACTCCAAAATAGGTCAAAAAGTATTCTATATCACATTTTCTCCATAGTATTCAGCATAATTTAGGGACCAAGATATAATTATCCCTAAATTAGATTATTCAATTCTCCCTAATCCCATAGTATTGACTACTCAATGAAATCTAAAAAGATAAGTCAAAATAGTGTTATATTACTATATAAAAGATGAATACATTCTAGACCTCTGCTGTACACCATGGTGCCTAAAATTTACAGTACTATACTGTACAGTTAGACATCTTGTTAAGAGAGTAGAGCTCATATTAAGTGTTTTTAATATATGAAAAAAAGTGAAAAAAATCACAGCCATAAACCAAAGAAGGCAATTTGTACAATCACAGCAATATATTTAGGAAAAAATGAGGAAACAAAACAAACACACATTATTGATAAAAACCCTCCATAAAATAGAAACGGAATGGAACTTTCTTAACTGATAAAGAACAGCTACAAAACATCTACAGCCTACATTCTACTTAAAAGTGAGAAAGTAGAGTTTTCTGCTGAAGATGAGGACTAAGGTAAAGTTGTCCTTCTTCTCATGACTCCTATTAGACCTCAAACACAAGTCACAGCTAGTACAATAAGGCAAGAGAAAGATATAAACATTTATTGATTAGGAAGAAATAAACTTTTCTTTCTTTTGGAAGATGATACAATTTTCTATGAAAAATATAACATTGATAGCTAAATCATTAAAAAATCAACATCTATTAAAAAACTTCTGGAAGTAATGCACAATTATGGCAAGTTTAACAGGCAACAAGTTTCACATGGAATAGTTAATTACTTTTTAATATGTAAAATGTAAAGCACAAAGCTATAAATCTCCAAGAAGAAAACATAGAAGAAAAACTAGGCAACATTCTTTCATTGTGGTGATAATATTTAAGACTGTTATTGTTCAGTTGCTCTTTGCCTTCAGTTTGCTCATGTCCAACTCTTTGATCCCATAAACTATAGCACTCTAGGCTTCTTTGTCCTTCACCATCACACAGAGCTTGCTCAAACTCATCTCCACTGAGTTGGTGATGCAAATCCACCATCTCATCCTCTGCTATCTCCTTCTCCTCCTGCCTTCAATCTTTCCCAGATCAAGGTTTTTTTCCAATGAGTCAGCTTTTCGCATCAGGTGGCCAAAGTATTGGAGCTTCAGCTTCAGCATCAGTCCCTCCAAGGAATATTCAAGATTGATTTCCTTAATGACCGCCTTGTTTGATCTTGTTGCAGTCTGAGAGATTCTCAAGGTCTTTCCCAACAATGTTATTATATAGTTCAAAAGCATGAATATTTAAGATAAAAGTGCTGAAGACATAATTCAGCAATAGAAACTCTCTCATTGGAGGAAATGAAGAATGGCACAGCCACTGTGGAACACAGATTGGCAGTTTCTTTTAAAACTAAATATAGTCCTACATATGATCAAGAATTACACGCCTCCCTGTTTACACAAATGAACTAAAATTTGTGTTGACTCAAAAACTTGCACACGAATGTTTGCAGCATCTTTATTCATAGTTTCTAATACTTGGAATTATCCAAGATGTCTTTCAGGTGGTAAGTGTATAAATGAACTATCCAGACAGTTGAATATTATTCAGCATTGACCTATCAAGTTATAAAAACACATGGATGCTGCTTAGATACATATTGCCAAGTGAAATAATTTAATTGAAAAAGCTATGAACTCTATGATACCAACTCTACGACATTCTAGAAAAGGTAAAATTAATGAGACAATAAAGCAGCCATTGCCCAGGAGTTCAGGGAGAGAGAGAGAACGATGAGTTAGTGGAGCAGAAGGGACACTTAGGGCAGCAAGACTATTCCATAGGACATTGCAATGGTAGATATATGCTACATATTTATAAAAAAATAAAAAACACAAATCTAGCATGTACAACACAAAGATTGACTCCTAATGAAGCTATGCACTTCAGTTAATAATAATGCGTTGGTATTGCCTCATTAATTGTAATAAGTGTATCACACTAATGCAAGATATTAAGAAGCAACTGTGTGAGGGAGTAGAAGGACTATATAGGAAATCTCTGCACATTCCACTCATTTTTTCCTGTAAACCTAAAGATGATAAAAAATGTAGAATCTATTAAATTATATTAAATGATATTTTAAAAATAGTATATTCAGAAAATGAAGATAATAAAAGCTTATATAATTGGAAGTAAAATTAATTCCACTAGACAACTGCCAAGAGTTAAACAAGGCAGGCAGATTACCACAGTAGTTTACTGAATGAAAGATTTCCCTGATGGCTAATACAACAAAGAATCTGCAATGCAGGAGATTCAGGTTTGATTCCTAGGTAGGAAAGATCCCATGGAGAAGGGAATGTCTACCCACTCCAGCATTCTTGCCTGGAGAATTCCGTGGACAAAGGAGCCTGGGGTCAGTCCATGGGATCACAGAGAGTCAGAGACGACTGAGCGACAAAAACTTTCACTTTTTTTTGGAATGAAAAAAAAATTTTTTTTTAGCAAAGACAGAATAAGAATAATGGAGAACATTACCAAAGGCTGTAGGCTCCCAAGTGGCACTAATGGTAAAGAACCTACCTGCCAATGAAGGAGACATAAGAGACACAGGTTTGACCCTGGGATCAGGAAGATCTCCTGGAGTAGGAAAAGGCAACCAACGCAGCATTCTTGCCTGGGAAATCTCATAATCAGAGGAGCTTCATGGGCTATAGACCATGGGGCCACAAAGACTCAGACATGACTGAGCACACACAATGTACACACACTAATGTGTGTGAGCTCCAA
The DNA here is from genome assembly GCA_006410675.1 of Oreotragus oreotragus. Taxonomy (NCBI): domain Eukaryota; kingdom Metazoa; phylum Chordata; class Mammalia; order Artiodactyla; family Bovidae; genus Oreotragus; species Oreotragus oreotragus. The sequence goes on from SJYX01008976.1 coordinate 269,075, forward strand.
TACACAGAATATATTTTTTAAAGGACACATTAATGTTTATTCAAAATCATTTACTTTTCTCACAACTAACATGTAGATAATGGAGAAAATAAATACAGAAATAAGAGCTGTCACATTACCTTGTTTTTTGATACATAATTCTTTAAATAATTTTATAGCCTTCCCACTATGCATTTGATCTTTTCTGTTTTTAATCAATTTTTTAACCTCTCGCATAACATCAAAAATGTATTTTAATTTTTTTGCCATCTTTTAAAAATTCCTGAATTATACATTTTCTGTGAGAATTTATTCTATATTGCCCCATATTTGCCTCTTTCCTCTATGAAACATTTCCAAGCCACCAGAAAGTGGAGTATGTTTAACTCTTTTGAGTTTGAACTGGACTTTGGCAAATAAAATAAGGTGAAGGTAGTGGTGTGCTTCTTCTTAGCCTTGACTGAAATAGGCTTTGTGTGTTTCTACTCTCTGTTTTACAATCCTGAAACCATGCGAACAAATCTGGGCTAGCATGCTGGAGAGAGAGACCATGGGAGCAGCAGCACAAGCTTTGCAAGATTTCCTTTATGAATGACATTTATGAATGAGCCAGCCATAGCCAACACAACAGCTGCCAGAGATACCTGAGTGTGCACAGCTGAGACTGGCTAGGGACGCTTCTGTCCAAAAGAACCACCACTTTCTGCCAACCTGCAAACACATGAAGTAATCAACTGCTCCCCTGCTCTAAGCTACTAAGTTTAAAACCGTTTATTATTTAGCAAAATTTAACTAAAATAAGAAACTTCAAAATACACATATATAATAATGACTGTCAAGGTCTTTCTTCTCCTATAAGCTTTCTCCTAAAATTCTTATTATTTACTTATTTCCAAGTGTATACCCACTTACAACTTAAACCTTTTCAATACTGAAATAATTTTTCCTTTTTTAAAATGTTTGGTTTTCTTATATTTATTTTGTTGAGTCATACTACAAAGTCATAAACATTTGAAAAAATTATTGCAATCACAGCTTCCTCCTAATATATCACCTACTATATCACTACTAATGAATCATCTTGAATGTCTCATAAATGCATCACTATTTTTCTTTCTATTTATGGCCTTCACCCAGCATATATTCAACTATAGCTTAGATAATTTAATCTCCTTTTAACTGCTCTTTTTATTTGCATGGTCTTACTTTCCATCTAAACTTTAAGAAATATGGTTCTATATTGCAATCATTGTTGTGTAAAATATCTTATAAAATGTATTTTTTCTTTATACTTTTTAAAGGAAAATAATGTCATACTGATACACACAAACAAAATATAATTTGATCAGTTCTTAGATTACAAAGCTTATATTTCTACCTTAATTTGATCCTATCTTCCAACTATTTCAAAATATGCCTATTTCTCTATAACTCCTTATCTTCATAAATGCTGTTTCATCTTCCTAAAATTCCCTAAATTTATCAACACTGTATGTCAGCTGTCCTACTTTTTCTTTAAGTACCAGTTCATGTATTAGCACTAGCAACTGTAGATGGAATATATTACATAGTAATAAAAAATATGTTACCTTAGGAAGTAAACAAGTATGATCATTGAGGGAATAATAGTTGGCATTTGGATTTTAAAGGCACTTTTGAATCATTCATCAAGTAATATGTCCTGTCCTTTTATAAGACTGTGTGTGTCTTCTATGGTGCTACAGTTAAAATATTGCCAGATTTTTTTTCTTCCTAATGTCTCTGCTTCCTTCAAGTAAGTTAACAGTCACTTTTTGATAGATCACTATATTTATCTTAATTATAAACTTTTATTTTTATAATGCCTTAAGAAGAAAAAAAAACACTGTGAGTAAAATTTTCTTTGTGCAACTAGATCAGGTACCATTGATGGTGCTGAATTTTCTACTCTCTACAATCAAGTAGTCAATATACATCCTACAGGGTTCTGTGGTTTAAAGATTTCTTAGTGTCTCTTTTCCTGATGTACTGACACAAATTAAAGACTGAAGTGAAAATTTCTTTCAAACAGTTGTCATTCCATCACATTTATGCATCAACCACTTATTCTACATCAACACTAAGGCCCCCCATCATCTATCCCATCTTAGTGTTCTTGATATCTAATTGACTTCCAACTCCTCAGTTTCATCTTTCTGTGTGCTATGTTGGTGACAATGCTCAGAAAACATTTAATTTTACTGACACCATTTAGAGATCATCTGAGATGTTGCAACTCATCTGATTTTTTTTAAATTCTCACTTTATCATCTCTGTGGAAGATAAAATCATGTTAAAAATATACAAGCAACTCCTGCAGCTCAATTCCAGAAAAATAAATGACCCAATCAAAAAATGAGCCAAACAGGATGCTTGGGGCTGGTGTATGGTGATGATCTGGAGGGATGAAGATGTGGGGGGGGGGAGGTGGGAGGGGGGTTCATGTTTGGGAGTTCGTGTACACCCATGGAAGATTCATGTCAATGTATGCCAAAACCAATAGAGTACTTTAAAGTAAAATAAAGTAAAATGGAAGCTCTAAAAATAAATAAATAAATATCTTGAATATTTACTGAAAAAAAAAAAAAAATCACAGCAGGATGCTCTATGACCCACCTTCCAGAATATTGGAAATAAAAACAAAAATAAACAAATGAGACCTAATTAAAATCAAAAGCTTCTGCACAACAAAGAAAACTATAAGCAAAGTGAAAAGACAGCCTTCTGAATAGGAGAAAATAATAGCAAATGAAGCAACTGACAAAGAATTAATCTCAAACATATGCAAGTAACTCCTGCAGCTCAATTCCAGAAAAATAAATGACCCAATCAAAAAATGAGCCAAAGAACTAAATAGACATTTCTCCAAAGAAGACATACAGATGGCTAACAAACACATGAAAAGATGCTCAACATCACTCATTATCAGAGAAATGGAAATCAAAACCACAATGAGGTATCATTTCACACCAGTCAGAATGGCTGCTATCCAAAAGTCTAGAAGCAATAAATGCTGGAGAGGGTGTGGAGAAAAAGGAACCGTCTTACACTGTTGGTGGGAATGAAGACTAGTACAGCCATTATGGAGAACAGTGTGGGGATTCCTTAAAAAACTGGAAATAGAACTACATAGACTTTTTATTGAATGTTAACACATATATAGTAAGGCATACAATATTTTTCATTCAGTCAGTTCAATGAATCTTTACACAGTGACTCACCCATGTAAACAGCATTCAGATAATATATAGAACATTATCAACAGCTCAGGCTTCCCCTATTGCCATTTCTCAGTTATTATCTTCCCAAGATAACTATTATTCTGACTTCTATCATCAATTGTTAGCTTTGCCTCCTTTTAAGTTTTATATAAAAGGGATCAAAAAATGTTTATTCTTGTGTCCAGCTTCTAATCAGTATTATACTTAGGAGACTCATCCATGTTGTTGCATATAAGATTAACTGGATCTTTTCTATTGCTCTATAGTTCACTGTAAAAATTTAATTAATTTCTAAATTTAACTTTAAATATCAGCAGTACTTTCTGGCAAGTACATATGGAAATCTATATAAATTTGCAAATCTTTGTATATGTCCAAATTTATGGATGGAAATCTGTACAATTTTTTAATAGTTCTATATGTGGAATTGCTGAGTATAAACCTATTCAGTTTTAGTAGATACTGTCAAAAGATTTTATAAAATGGTTGTACAAATTTACATTCCTATTAGAAGCATATGAAATATCCAGCTGCTCTACATCCTTGGAAACTGTTATGGATGTGCATTCTAATTTATCACTCTTCATCTATTGAGATAATCATACNTTGCTGAGTATAAACCTATTCAGTTTTAGTAGATACTGTCAAAAGATTTTATAAAATGGTTGTACAAATTTACATTCCTATTAGAAGCATATGAAATATCCAGCTGCTCTACATCCTTGGAAACTGTTATGGATGTGCATTCTAATTTATCACTCTTCATCTATTGAGATAATCATACCTGTTTCTCCTTTATTGATATTTTCTATTGTACTGATTGATCATTAGAAAGCTAAAATAGAGTTACTAGAATAAATCCATCTTTCCAATGATGTGTTATAAATGATTGTTGTGCATGGTGTGTGTGTGGTTGCTAATATTTTTACTGCAATATTATAACATTGGATTAATATTTTAAATTTGTCAATAAAAATTCTATTTTGACCATTATACTATTGTTTATAAATACTGCAATGCTTAATTTCTTAATATTTTGTTTAGAAAACTTACATTTATGTTCTCAAGAGGTACTGAACTCTAACTTTTTTTTCTTTTAATGCCATTGTCAGTTTGGGGTATCAAGATTATGCTGGTCTTACAAAACGTTTTGGAAAGTATTCATTCTTTTCTATTCTCTGGAATTATTTATATGACATTAATATTATTTTTCTTTATATCTTTGGAATAATTCAGCAGTAAAGTAATCTGGATGGGAGTTTTTGTTGTTAGGCTTTTAACTACTGATTTAACTTCTTCACTAGTGATGATCTTTAAGATTTTTAATATCTTATTTAATAAGTTATGATAGGTTGTATTTTTCAATGAATGTATTTCATTTGTATTTGCTAAGCTAGTGGTATAATATTGTTTATTATAGCCTCTTATTATGCTTTAATATATATGAGTTATGTACTGATATCCCTACTTTAATTCTTGCTAATGACAATATTTAACGTTTACCTTTTCTTGGTTATTTCTACTGAGTTTATCAATTTTATTAAGATTTATTGAAAAACAACTTTCAGTTTTCTATAGTGTATAATTATTTTCTATTTTATTGACTTATGATTTATTAGTTCCTTTCTGATACTTTGAGCTTAATTTGGTATTCTCTGTTCATTAATTCTTTATATACAAGCTTAGATACTTTTGGTTTTGACTTATTTTTTATAAAAGATACATTTAAATATATACATTTTTCTCAAAAAATTCTGTATTTGCATCCTACAGTCTTTACATTTTCATTATCACTTTATGAAAAAATTGCCTAATTTCCCTTCTGATCTCTTCTTCTATCAACAGTTTATTTAGAAGTGTGTTGCATAATTTTCAAACACTTGGAGATTTTTTAGTTATTGTTCTTTTCATTTAATTCTTTGAAGTTTATTGAAATATGTTTTTTTTTTTGTATTTATTTTTTTACACGAACTCCCAAACATGTTTTATAGTCCCAAATACTGACAGTTTTGGAAAGATGTAAGCATCTGAATGCAGACTTCCAAAGAATAGCAAGAAGAGATAAGAAAGCCTT
>SJYX01008976.1:296988-329202 GCA_006410675.1 Oreotragus oreotragus
TTGTTTTTAATTTTTACCAAAAATTTCCATTTTGTTAATTTTATCCTTTATTATTAGTAATAATATAGTTTTTTAAAATCTGATAACAAAAATTCCAATATCTGCAGTCCTGATGGGTCAGTTTCTATTGTCAGTGACCATGCTAGGTTTTGTTCTTGTTCTACTCGTTCAAGTACCTTGTTACCTTTAATTGTGTATCAGGAATGATATTTGCAACCTTTTCTGTAGAAATAAATTCAAGATTTTGGATGACTAATTTTCTTTCAGAGAGGGATTTTATTGTTGCTGTTGTTTCTGCCAGGTACCTGGGGACCCTAGAGACTTTAATTCAGTTTAATCTGAGACTTTAATTAAATTTCAAAAACTAATTTTTCTGGGCCACCAGTGCTTGAAGAATAATTCCAATAATCTGAGTCACAGAGGCTGGTTTTTTGAAGTCTCAATACATATCAGGAGATATTAATAAAATTTCTAATTTGAAGGCCCTGAACTGCAATTTTTGTCCTTTGACTCAAAGTGAAAGTGAAAGTCATTCAGTTGTGTCTGACTCTTTGAGACCCCATAGACCATACAGTCCAGGGAATTCTCTAGGCCAGAATACTGGAGTGGGTAGCCTTTCCTTTCTCTAGGGGATCATCCCAACCCAGGGATTCAGCCCAGGTCTCCCACATTGCAGGCAGGTTCTTTACCAGCTAAGCCACAAAGGAAGCCCTTGTGGGGACTTCCCTGGAGTGGGTATCCTAAATACTCCTAAATACTGGAGTGGATAGCCTAACCTTCTCCAGCAGATCTTCCTGACCCAGGAATGGAACTGGGGTCTCCTGCATTGCAGGTGGATTCTTTACCAACTGAGCTTTCAGGAAAGCCCTGATATCAGGAAAGCCTTTGACTCAATGAGCCTATCAAATGCCACCTCCTGAGTCAACTAATTTTCCCAAGGGAAAAGCAGCTCAAATGCTTGATTCTTTCCTGGATTTTCATCTTCTGTGAGACTGTAGTCCCTCATTTGTTAGCACCTTGATACATATTTTATATTTTTGCAGCATTTCTAGTTTTTCTCTGGAGATAAGTGGGAAATGGGTGGAGNAAAATTTCTCTTATATAATTTCAATTATCAAAATTGTTATTTATTGTCACAATCTTTCAAAAAATATCAGAAACAATTTCTAGAGTTCTATGCTTCCTCTGGTGGCTCAGCGGTATCGAATCTGCCTGAAATGATGGAGATGTGGGTTCAATCCCTGGCTCAGAAGACCCCCTGGGGAAATAAACGACAACCCACTCCAGTATCCTTGCCTGGGAAATCCCGTTACAGAGGAATATGGTGGGCTACAGTCCACGGGATTCCAAAAAAGTTGGACATGACTTAGTGACTAAACAGCAACAACAGAAAATGATTCAAAAAAGTGAAGATTGCTTAGGAGATAAAAAATGCATAAATCTATAGGCTGTTTAAACAATAGATCTGAGGAGGATACTGCTAATTTAGGTGACTATCAAATATTATGTGGTTTTGATCATCACTTTGCCAACTTATTGAAAGACAAATTGCTGTGCCAACATCTCAACAATTTCAAATAAATTAAGTTTAGGATAAGTTCCAAGTCCCTCCATTTTAAAACTGTAAGTGATTATTATAAGGGTGATCCATTTCTAGGACTAATTTAGATAAACACTGTTCATGTCTTTTATTCATTTGTTTTATTGTCATTTATTTGGGTGGAGAGAGAAGGTATTATTCTAAGAGAAGTAAAGTAACTTAAGATTTATGTCCCTTTATTTAAGTATATATGAATTGGCATCTTAAAACTCTGAAGAAAAGATATTTTTGAGAATTTGGAAATGGCTGTTTAGAGTATGAGATATATAGGACATAAGGGAAAGGTTGAGTCTGGAGAGAATCGCAAATGGTAAGAAACAAATTGGCAAGAATAACGGATGAAGGCTCCTTGTTCTGACCTGCATTTTAATGCATTCTTCCCCACTATATTCCTATTATTCTGAAACTTTTAGTCAAAGTACTATTGCTATAAACTTGCATTTTTGGAGAAATTGAAGCTGAAGAAAAATAAACATCTGGGCAGAACAGAAGGGAAAGAAGACTGTTCTTAAGGTGATAATTGAAACTAGATCTGGGAAGGGATATTAGGGAAGAGAAGTCATAGAAAAACATAACTGACAATTCAGGCATTATCAGAAGTATTGATAATGGTAATGGGACATTCCCAATAGGACCTGGGATGACAAGTGTAATAATTTTATTTGAATTAAGAGAACAAGATGACTGTAAAAGGCTGACAAGGTACCCAAAGAGTTCTATAGGCTTGAATATTTGAGAATATTTTGCATGTATTTAAGCATATTCAGAATGCTAAAATCTGAACAGGTGTGTTTTTTTCTTACTTATTTTAATTAAAACTTTCTTAGAAGTAGTGATTCTAATTAAAGTTGGCAAATAAATTTGAAAATGGAAAGAGGTATAAATAATAGCAATTTACAGTGACAATCTAGAGTACAGCAGCTGCTGCAAATAAACATTTCACAAAAAATTTTAAAAATAGGGATGATAATTGGGTAAGACAAGAGAAAAAACTGAATTTCATAAACTAAATATATAAAAGAATAAAAATTCCAACCAAAAATTCTAACCAACCTGTCTCTCCCCAACCTGTTTTCTGTATACAACATGCCTGAAAAGAAGGTTTCTTAACTTCCAAAATAATGAGATTTATTTAATCATAGAATCATATGTCGAAATTGGGAAGATGATTTGTTCTCTAACTGTAAAGCATCATTTTGGGGATATGTACATGAGATGTGTAGGTCTGATAAAACTTCTGCACCACAATTTCAAAAAGTTGCAGCATGGTTTATGTCCAACAGATTTATCCATAGTCTAAGCAATTTTAAAGAATGATATTGTCTGGTACTTTGATATCTAGTCAGAGAAGTCACAAAAATCAGCTTTGAACTGTTATGGAAAATAACATGAGAACATACACTGAGAAGTAATGAGAAGCTCTAAATTGTTTACTTAGCAAGGGAACCAACTCCTTTGATCTAATGCCTGGCAGTTTCTTTTCAATCTTGTTTTTGTCCTTTGTTGTTGTTGTTTTTATTGTTTGATGCAGGTCAGGGGGCAAATGCTATTCTATCCTGTGCATTTGGTAAGCACACTTTCCCCTCATTATCACATCATTCTTTGTTCAAAGAATATTTGATGTATATGGCAGTTTTTGAACCTCAAGGATAACTATGAAGAAATATTCAAATAATGCTTTGAATTCACATCAAATACACATCAACCTTTCAGAAGACAAACTGATCAGAATTTGCTAAATGCACCAGGAAATTCATTTTTAATAAGGAAATATAATTGGCTTGGGAAAAATTTACCACCTATGATTGAAAAAATAAAAAACTTGTAGGAGGTATATTTGATATGGTCCATTCCAATTAAAACCAGCTACCTCTAAACAAAGACCTGCACAGTCCTCAAGATTGCCAGCATTTTCTTCACTCTGAATTAGTTTGTATTTTCCACTGAAACTATTTATTTTATCTTTAATTTAATAAAGGAAATATTCATACCCAAAGCATCTTCATATTTCTGGCTGAGAATTTTCTTTTCCCATTAGGCACCAAGATTAGTGTTAAATTTTTAATGTGAATGAGGAAGTAGAAAAGAAACATAAGACATTTTTTCCCACCATAATTAAATATAATTTCTCCTAAAAATAAAAATCAAGAGGAGAATAGAATTAAAATATACATAATTTATTTTATAAATTAGTATTTAAAAAATAGTATTTGAGAAAGCTTTAAACAGCATCATAAAATATATTCTCATTGCTATTATTTAAAGAAACAGAATTTTCTGTTTTGATTACAAATAATAAAGTTGTAAACAAAATAAATAAGGGCAAACTATTTCTACAAGAAGATTTTTATTAAAAGTTGAAAAGTTAAAAAAAGGCAAATGTAATTTTGTATCAATATATTATAATCAGGGAAAATCTGCTTTGGCCACTTTCAAATGTACATCCATAATTATTGTAGAAATGTCTTAGAAAAGTCTTGGTAAATTCTACATTTAAATTTGTTTTGCTTACTCCACAACATTAAAAGCAAAAGATTCTTGTTCAATGATCATTAAAATGAAATTTTCTGCTTAGTATTTGTGAAGAGGTATCAGTGGTGAGAAATGGATTGTAAGTACTAATATGTCAGTGCCTTGATATTTAATGAGGATAGATTTTTGGGAACTAGTTTTCAAAATGTAATATTGGTTTAACAGATGTCTTTAAGGAATAGTCAACTAGAATTACTCCGATTTACCTGGTAGACCAATAAAAAGAAATGGAGGAAAAATAAACTGTTAACCAGTTAATGAAAAGACCCACCAACTGCTCAGGTTTTACTATAATATTTTCTTTCTTTTTTAATATATTTAATAGTGATTCAATGTATTTAATAGTGATTTAATATTTGCTATATTTAATAATGATTGTGATTTTATATTGCTTTAGTTGTACCTCTACACTTGTTAAAAGTAATATTTCTCATCTATTATATAGTTTTCTGTTTAATAGNTTTCTTTTTTAATATATTTAACAGTGATTCAATGTATTTAATAGTGATTTAATATTTGCTATATTTAATAATGATTGTGATTTTATATTGCTTTAGTTGTACCTCTACACTTGTTAAAAGTAATATTTCTCATCTATTATATAGTTTTCTGTTTAATAGAATAAACCCATAAATACATCAAAGAAGTCATAACTTTTATATTATAATATTGGTCTTTTTCTAAACACGTATTGCTGTTTAAAATAGCATGTTTTTGGTATATTTTAATTGGCAAAATGATCATATTAATACTCATTTCACACCTTAAAATAGTTTTAAGATTTTTCTGAAATATGTTCTTTGTGGATTGAATTAAATATTGTGTTAATTCATAGATGTCTAAATATCGGTACTAGACATAATCAAGATATTAATAATAAATAGCAAACAAAGTAGGAAAAGAGTAAATCTTATCTTCATGGTGCTTATACTTTAGTACAGCAGGACAAACATAAATGTAATAATAAAATAATGAAACAATGGGTGCTAAGAGTAAAAATCAAGCCAAGGAAGATATTGAAAGTTGGGGACCACTTTCAATTTTAAGTAGAGTGATCAGAGGTTGCCTCACTGGGCAGTTGACAGTCTATTAAAGAAGTAAAGGAATTGAGAACGGAAGCCAAGTAGCTATTTAAAGAAGACCATTTATCCTAGGTAATAAGTAAGTATTTTGCTTATAGTGAGGGACAAACAGAAAGGAAGGTCAAGGTGCTGAATGAAGTGAGGAAGGGAAGATGACAGGTTATGTTCAATCGGTATTAATATGTGTTGGAGCATTTTAATTGTGATAACCTTGTAGAAAAATGTAAGAGTGTTGCATTTTAAACCTGAGTGATGTGGGAAGACAGGGGTAAAATATTAAGAAAAAGCATAAGCCTGGCTTCTGATGCATTCAGACTTGTTATATTATCATCAAGAAAACATACAAGCATGAGCTTTTATTCCTAATTATCTATAGTTGCACCTATAGCATGATAAGACTTCCCAGGTGGCTCAGACAGGAAAGCATCTGCCTACAATGCAGGAGACCCGGGTTCGATCCCTGGGTTGGGAAGATCCTCTGGAGATGGAAATGGCAACCCACTCCAGTACTCTTGACTGGAAAATCCCATGGATGGAGGACCGTGGTAGGCTACAGTCCATGTGGTTGCAGAATCCGACATGACTGAGCCACTTTACTTTCTATAGCATGATAAAGCAACCAAGTATATAATCAGCTTTGTATATTGCTACAGGATATAAAAATGGTGTGTGCCTTAATCATGTTCATAGCCACGTTGGCCACACTGGCCTCATTTATAAACAGAGCTTCAGATACTGGAAAATATTTTGAACTTTCTGAAGAAATCAGTCTAGTCAAAGCTATGGTTTTTCCAGTAGTCATATATGGAGGTGAGAGTTGGACTCTAAAGAAAACTGAGCCCTGAAGAACTGATGCTTTTGAACTGTGATGTTGGAAAAGACTCTTGAGAGTTTCTTGGACTGCAAGGAGATCCAACCAGTCCATTCTAAAGGAAATCAGTCCTGAATATTCATTGGAAGGACTGATGCTAAAGCTGAAGTTCCAATAATTTGGCCACCTGATATGAAAAACTGACTCACTGGAAAAGACCCTGGTGCTGGGAAAGATTGAAGGCAGGAGGAGAAGGGTACAACAGAGGATGAGATGGTTGGAAGGCATCACTGACTCTATGGACATGAGTTGAGCAAGCTCCAGGAGCTGGTGATGGTCAGAGAAGCCTGGTGTGCTGCAGCCCATGGGGAAATGATTGAGTGACTGAAGTGAAGAAACTCTATATGAGATTAGACTATCTGATCTAGATTTTTTAAAAATATGAAACATAAACACACTTTCATAAATCTTCAGTTATGCCAAATATGACATTTCCATATGAATACATTTATGTATTGGGGCTTTTGTATACATATGAGAACTATTCTAATATGTGATACAGTATTGTCCTTGACTCCCATAATCTCAGTAAGCACTGTCTCATCCTCCATAACACTCCATAACAAATTAGTTAAGAGTATCAAAACTGGTAGAATAAATATTAATCAAGCTTTGTCAATGAAAATGCATTCAATGTCAAGTAAGTTGCAGATATTCCTTTAGTTTTTGTAATAAAATGGAGAAAAACAATAACATCTATCCCACTGGAGTTTTTCTAGCTAGTTGATTAATAATGCATGCAAAGTATTTGGAATGATACCCAGCACACTGTAAGGTTTCATAATGGTTACTTTTTTTTTTTTAACCTCTGTTGAATCAAAATAGTTAATAAAAAGAAGAGTTAAGAGGGATGATTTTTTGTACTGATGGAGGGCATGGCGTTACAGACTTGAGTCAGAAAATTCAGAAGAAATCAAGTTGATTAATAATGCATGCAAAGTATTTGGAATGATACCCAGCACACTGTAAGGTTTCATAATGGTTACTTTTTTTTTTTTAACCTCTGTTGAATCAAAATAGTTAATAAAAAGAAGAGTTAAGAGGGATGATTTTTTGTACTGATGGAGGGCATGGCGTTACAGACTTGAGTCAGAAAATTCAGAAGAAATCACACAGAGTCAATAAAGTCTGAGAGATCCAAAACAAACATAACTGCATCGAAATAGTTTTTTTTTTTTTTCCATTTTAAACACAAGAGTGGATGTAACCAATAACACAAAGTTCTCACCAACTAGAGACCAAGTCTTATTTTAAGCTGCATGTCACAGAAAAAAAGATTTAAAATATTTTGTTGATATTTCTGGGCTCTCTATTTTGATCTACTCATCTACTTTTCAATTCTTTTAGCATTACTACACTATCTTCATTATTGTAACTTTTAGTAAATCTTGAAGTTAGGTGGTGTCTATCTTCTGACTTTGTTCTTCTTTAATATATTTTGGGATATTCTGGGTCTCTTTTCTTTTCATACAATTTTTAGAATTGATTTCTTAACACCCAAAAAATAACCTGGTTAGATAAACAGAAAGACATGTAAGATTCAACAGTAAAGATAAAATATTTCAAGAAACTTTAAGCCATCTTCACTACATGAATGTGGATATCCTCACCAAAAAACTTCTCCTTAGACGCATGTTGTCAGTCATGTTTCTGCAACTCCCTGATCTCAATCAAGTTTCCTTTGACATATTCTTTTCAGCTCTTAATGCCTGTCCACTCTGAATAGTAGATAATTAATTGCTTAGTTCATACATTAATTGATTGATGGTGGGTCCTTAAATAGCACTAAGTGAATAAAATCCCTATAACAAGGTATATAGAGCCATTATGTAATTGGTTAAGCGAAACTATTACAATTTATAGAAATATTTTTAAAGAAAATATTTTAAGGAAAATATAAATATATATCTTATAAAAATAAATACTAAGCCTCTCTTGCTTCACTTTAGTGTATATGTATAATTTTTTATTTTACTATGTATTTTAAGGAATTATCTTAAAAACGTATACATTTTTAACTGTTCACACTTCCATCTATTTGTTTTGTTCTTCTATTTTCTTTTTGGTAGGATTACTATATTACTCACTTTATCTTTATTTATCTAATATATGTATTTATATAGCACGTTATAAACTGTATGTGATATGTGCTGTGCTGTTGCTTCAGTTGTGACTGACTCTTTGCAATACCATGAACTGTATGTGGTCCATCAGTCTCCTCTGTCCATGGGATTCTGCAGGCAAGAGTACTGGAGTGGATTGCCATGCCTTCCTCCAGGGTATTTTCCTGACCCAGGGATAGAACCTTGCATTTACTGCACTGATAGGTGGGTTGTTTACCACTAGTACCACCTGGGAAGCTCTGTATGTGATATAGTTGTAATTAATTTCTAATTGAATATGTGTTTAGATTGATGTTTTTCAAGTTCCTGAGTAATTATATATATTTTTGATTGTTAATTTTCAATTACACTTAATACTTTAACATTGCTTAAATTTGTTTTGTAATATTATTTATTTATGGTCAGTTTTCTTTTAGGTTTTAAAATATAGTAATTCCCAATTCAGGGATTAAACATAGGTATCCTGAATGGCAGGTGGATTCTTTACTGTCTGAACCACTAGGAAAACCCAATAAAAAGGGCATATTATTCATTTACAAATCTCATTAGAGTCTAAAGCCTTAAAATAGAGACAAATATCAAAACAATTTTGTAGTCACTTTATTTATTTGGTTTCTAAGATCCTCTCTATGATAAAGAAAACAACTTCCATATTTTAAAAACTTAGTTTTATTGTGTTCTTATGGTAATCCAATGACTTTCTCTATATAATTTTGCTGAAAATATATGCATTTAGACAACTTGTAAAGAGCTAAGATTTAAATATGGAGAAAGAAACACAACTCTCATCATCTATTTTCCAGTCTTTTGTGTCTGTAAATCAGCTATGTATTTGATTTTTCTTTTTGGAGGGAAGTAATGTTTTTAATTCTGAAATTGTAATTGTTTTGATTTATAGTTGACAGAACTTATCTGCTTTTAACATTTGTACTACCATTCACACAGCATAAGGAAAGAGTATTAGGAAGAAAACATGTTGCTGAATTAGAGAGTGCCACAGGAAATGTTTAATGGAAATTTAATAGATGTTTTAGAAGAGAGGGGGCCACATTCTAATCCTTGATTGTTATCCCATCTGCATGATGAACCTATTATAGCTCAAATGTTTATCAATGTTCACACAAATGGAGAAGCTAATGGGATTGATTTTTCTGTCAATAGCCTTCCATCTTCAGATCTGTCAGGGCTGAGAGAGGCTATAGCTACCGGCTCTGGCTCTCTCATCTGCCATGAATAGTAAGCTGCTGCCTTTCCGGTTGAACACACTATGCAGAAAATAAAGTTGGAAGTATACAATGAGATTTTTGTCTCCAGATAACAGCAACAGATAAAATAATACAATTGTAACTTTTCTTCAGATATTTAATAAGTGGGAATAATTGTGAAAAATGTTCATATAGTTGTTATATGGTCTGCCAGAGCATGCATGCATGCTCAGTTGCTTCAATTGTGTCCAACTCTTTGTGACCCCATGGACTGTGGTGTGCCAGGCTCCTCTATCTATAGGAAGGTCTAGGCAATATATATTAGAATGGATTGCCGTATCCTCCTCCAGGGTATCTTCCTGCCCAGAGAACAAATCCAAGTCTCCTGTTTCTCCTACATCTCCTCCATCTCCTGTATCTCCTGCACTGCTAGTGGATTTTTTACCCTTTCAGCCACTTGGGAAACCCAAGGTCTGCTGGTAATGTCATATAACAGAAGCCCTTTCATAGTTAAGTACAACTAGTCCTTGAATTTCTCAAATATACCCTGATATCTTTCCAATTTGTTTCCTTAAATTATTTCCCCACAATAGTTTTAATTTATTCTATTTCTAACAATATATAAGGTATATTTACTGATATAAGTTTCTTTAAAACAGTAAGATTATTCATTGATACTACTTGAACAAATTTCATTATTTAAGCACACCTTATCTGTGTTAAAGTAATTTGACTTTGAAAAACTTCTTATTCAGGAAAGACAGGTTGGTTTCACCTTGATTACTCAATTAAACCCAAGTAATTATATTTGATGAGATAACTGTGGAAGATTATGTGTTTTAAATCAAATTTTCATTTTTTCTTACCTTACCTCTGGAGAAAAAAATATCTCCCCAGCTCACTGACTTGGGGCTTTTCCAAGTGACCAGCTTCAGCAAAAGTGACAGTGAGTTGATCCCAAGATCTCATTAAAAGTTCATCTCTGTGGGAGCCTCTAACTCTGTCAAGAAAAGAACATTCCTGGCTCCTCCAGTCTGGACCCCAGAATAAGACTTTGGAAGAGAATCTTCTACTGGGCTGCAAGTCTGCTCTTGAAGCAGAGCTTCTCTTCCTATTCCACAGACCTGTAAGGAAGATAAACATATGCACAAATGTTTCCAGGTGATGAAAACACAGTATTATGGTGAACCTAAAATGCAATATGTGAAAATAGTGTGAAGATATTCTGGATTAGAAATAAATATTCCAGAAAATACTAAATTTTATTAATCAATGATCTTCACATAGTGCCTCATTAACAACACTCAGTTTTTAGAATTTTCTATCCAAGACTTGGTTCTTATTACAACCTTGTACTAGAACGAGTCCTGAAAATATATTTAGGAAACATTACAAGACACAAATAATTTTAATAAAGCTATTAAGTATTAAGCTCATCGACATTATGCATTCTAATACATAAACATTTGTTAATAGCAAATACATTTATTCAGGTAATAAGTTATTCATGAGGGGAAGGCAATGGCACCCCACCCCAGTACTCTTGCCTGGAAAATCCAATGGGCGGAGTAGCCTGGTGGGCTGCAGTCCATGGGGTCGCTAACAGTCGGACAGACTGAGCGACTTCACTTTCACTTTTCTCTTTCATGCATTGGAGAAGGAAATGGCAACCCACTCCAGTATTCTTGCCTGGAGAATCCCCGGGATGGGGGAGCCTGGTGGGATGCCGTCTATGGGGTCACCCAGAGTTGGGCACGACTGAAGTGACTTAGCAGCAGCAGCAGCAGCATGTTATTCATGAGGTGTTTAGAAAAAATTTGCCCTTAAAATAAATCTGGTCTTGCCTAAAAGATGGGTTACCACTATCTTTCAAGAAATAATCTTTTTGAACCTTATAAATGTCAGGCTTCATAATGTCTCATGTGTGGTTATTCTGATCATTACATATGTCATCTTTTATAAAGTATTTATTAAAGATATTCACAATGAATCACAGATTTAAAAAGCCATAAACCATGATCAATGTTATGTTCTTATATTGAAATAATCATTTTTGCTACATAAATCTGTAATAACTTGCTTTGTTTTTATATTCTTTCACTAACTCTTTTTTATCACACTACCAAATACTGTATCATTGAATTTTTTCATTTATATGAATTTGAGAATCATTATTCAAAGTATGACTTGTTTTTCTTTTGTTATAAATATTGTTTTCATTGCTGTTATTTCCTTTATGCTTTTCCTGCAAAGATAAACACAAAAAACTTCTTCAATTTTAAAAGAATTATACTAGTTTTTTGATTGGAACTGCATTAAACATATAAGTTCTTCCAGGTATATCCAATCTTTCCACCTAAAAGTAGTATATTTTACCATTTATTTAAAATTTATTCATTACTGCTACAGATAATTGTGATTTGTTCTTCTGATGGATCAATTACATCTCTTATTAAGATTATTTCTAGGCATTTCTTTGTGTGTTTATCAGTTAACTTTCTGGAAATTTATTCACAATTAAGTAGTTACTTATCTCTTGTCTGTGTGTCAGGTACTGTACTAGACATTTAGCATGCTGCTGCTGCTAAGTCACTTCAGTCGTGTCCAACTCTGTGTGACCCCATAGACGGCAGCCCACCAGGCTCCCCCATCCCTGGGATTCTCCAGGCAAGAACACTGGAGTGGGTTGCCATTTCCTTCTCCAATGCATGAAAGAGAAAAGTGAAAGTGAAGTCGCTCAGTCTGTCCGACTGTTAGCGACCCCATGGACTGCAGCCCACCAGGCTACTCCGTCCATTAGATTTTCCAGGCAAGAGTACTGGGGTGGGGTGCCATTGCCTTCCCCCAGACATTTAGCATACTTTTCATAAAAATGCTAAGCAGCATAAGATAAAGATTCTTACATTCTGGGATGACAACACCTCACCACTCCAGTGTTTGAAATATTTCCATTGAGCTCTAAAATATCCCTTGAATGTTATCATCCTTTCTGAACCTGCTTTCTTCAAGGAAAGATGTTACTCAGAAGCCTTCAAAAGCATGGTTCCTTTCTTTCACACTAATCTTTTCTGTTACTGCTGCTGCTAAGTTGCTTCAGTTGTGTTCGACTGTGCGACCCCAGAGATGGCAGCCCACTGGTTTCCCCCGTCCCTGGGATTCTTCAGGCAAGAACACTGGAGTGGGTTGCCATTTCCTTCAATGCTTGAAAGTGAAAAGTGAAAGTGAAGTCTTTCAGTCGTGTCCGACTCTTCGCGACCCCACGGACTGCAGCTTACCAGGCTCCTCCGTCCATGGGATTTTCCAGGCAAGAGTACTGGAGTGGCCAAATGCCTTGCTTCATTGTTATTGCTAGTTCCAGGCTTTTTTTTTTTTTTCTCCTTAGATGTGTTTTTTCATTGACTGTGTTTACTTCCTACACACATCTTCAGTATCCATTTCATTCCATGATTTCTTAATATTTCTCATTGATATGTGTCTTGTGCTTAGTGGCTTAGCTGTGTCCAACTCTTTGAGATACTATGGACTACAGCCCACCAGGCTCCTCTTTCCATGGGGATTTTCCAGGCAAGAATACCAGAGGGGGTTGCCACGTCCTCCTCCAGGGGATCTTCCCAACCCAGAGCTTGAACCAAGATCTCCCACAGTGCAGGTGGATTCTTTACCAACTGAGCCACCAGGGAAGCGTGTATTTCTGGGTGATTCAGTAGCTCCACAGTTTCCTCCTTAACATACTGTCTACTTATTTCCTAGAACTTCTGTCCATCACTAATCTTCATCCTACTTTTCTTATTTGCTTCTAAGACTTTGTCCTTAGCAATAAAAATATACTCTTTGTATCAGTCAGGGTCCTAATAAACAGAAATCTCATTAAAATTAATATAATTAATAAGAGATTTATTTGTAAAATGACACATTAAAAAGTATGGGAGGGAAGTAGCAGAGCCTCAATTATAATAAGTAATAATACTTTATAAAAAATAAAATTATATTATTCCTAGGTCTCAAGGGATAATCTAAGAAGAAGAAGGTGTTATGTAGATAAGATTCCTAGAGACATCAGTGTCCTTGGGTTGAGGAAAAAAGACTGTGAGGGAGAGGGGTAACAGAGAAAGGAGTTCATAGACTACATTTCCTAATCTTCTTCAGTGTGAGTTTTAGTTTGAGTTATCCAGACTTACTCTGTACCCAGAAGATAAGGAAGAGCATAAATGTTATTCATGGAGGTGAGTCTCCTGGGAAAGAGATCAACATGAAGGACAGAGGGCAGATCAGGAGAGGCAAAAACAATAAATGTAATCAAATTTCATGTTATTGTTCAGTCACTAAGTCGTGTCTGACTCTTTGCAGCCCCATGAATTGTAGCATGCCAGGCTTCTCTGTCTTTCATTATCACCCTGAGTTTGCTCTAACAAATTCCATTGAGTTAGTGATGCCATCCAGCTATCTCAACCTCTATAGTCCCCTTCTCCTCTTGTCCTCAATTTTTCCTAGCATTAGGGTCTTTTCCAACGAGTCAGCTCTACACATCAGGTAGCCAAAGTATTGGAACTTCAGCTCCAGCATCATTTCTTCCAAGGAATATTCAGGGTTGATTTCCTTTAGGATTGACAGGCTTGATCTCCTTGCTGTCCAAGGCACTCTCAAGAGTCTTCTCCAGCACCACAGTTTGAAAGCATCAAATTTCATAATCAATTTAAATCATTTTACCATCTATATGCCTATCACACTTTTGATAACAATCTAGTTTCAATATTTAAAACCCTCACCTAAAATGTAATCATCCTATAACCTTTGTCTCTTTCTCAATTTATATATGTCCAAACCTACTTTGCACAATTAATTTGTCAATCAGAATATTCACAAATTTGCATTTATCAACAATTAATTTGCCACTTTTTTGAACTAAACTTGAAACTCCAATCCTGATTAGTGCCAAATCTCTGCTTACTCTATGTTTAAAATACATCTTTATCTGGTGGGAAATAATAATACAATTTTCATGACATATTACACTGCTAGTGCTTCTCAGCAAATGTATTGGTTTCCTGAATTACTGCAACAAGTTAACACAAATTGGGTGACCTCAAACGACATATGTTCATTTATTCTTTTACAGTTCTGAAGTCAGTTAGTCCAAAAGTAGTGTTTTCAATGTTGGCTCATGTTATGGGGACTCTGAGGGAGAACCTGTTCCGTAACTACTTCCTTGCATCTGAAGGTTGTTGAAAATCCTTAAATTTGTTAGCTTCTGGTGATATAACTCCAGTTTCTGCTTATATTATAATGTAATGTTCTCTATATGTGTGTATTTATTTGTCCACATTTCCCCCTCTTTATAAGGACAATGGTAATCACCCTCTTCCAACAAGACAAGAGACAACTCTACACATGNGGTTGTTGAAAATCCTTAAATTTGTTAGCTTCTGGTGATATAACTCCAGTTTCTGCTTATATTATAATGTAATGTTCTCTATATGTGTGTATTTATTTGTCCACATTTCCCCCTCTTTATAAGGACAATGGTAATCACCCTCTTCCAACAAGACAAGAGACAACTCTACACATGTCCATCACTAGATGATCAATACTAAAATGAGATTGATTACATTATTTGTAGGAAAAGATGAAATTCTATACAGCCAAAGCAAGACTGGGAGCTGACAGTGGCTCAGATCATAACTACTTATTGCAGAATTCAGACTTAAATTGAAGAAAGTAGGAAAAACCACTAGGCCATTCAGTTCAGTTCAGTTCTGTGGCTCAGTGGCGTCTGACTCTTTGCGACCCTATGAATCGCAGCACGCCAGGCCTCCCTGTCCATCACCGACGCCCGGAATTCACTCAGACTCACGTCCATCGAGTCCGTGATGCCATCCAGCCATCTCATCCTCTGTTGTCACCTGCCCCCAATCCCTCCCAGCATCAGAGTCTTTTCCAATGAGTCAACTCTTCACATGAGGTGGTCAAAGTACTGGAGTTTCAGCTTTAGCATCATTCCCTCCAAAGAAATCCCAGGGCTGATCTTCCTTCAGAATGGACCGGTTGGATCTCCTTGCAGTCCAAGGGACTCTCAAGAGTCTTCTCCAACACCACAGTTCAAAGCATCAATTCTTTGGCACTCAACTTTCTCCACAGTCCAACTCTCACATCCATACATGACTACTGGAAAACCATAGCCTTGACTAGATGGACCTTTGTTGGCAAATTGACATCTCTGCTTTTTAATATGCCATCTAGGTAGAGACACCCAAAATGAATACACACAGGTAAATTTATGATATGAATGGCTAAAAGAAGTGTTTTCCATTGGAGAACTGAAACATACAGGTACAAAATTAGAAATTGTAATTGCAATTTAGACAGTGGTTGCTTTTAAATTAAATGTTTATTATTAATAATCTCAAGATAGAAGTAAAAAAGNCCATCTAGGTAGAGACACCCAAAATGAATACACACAGGTAAATTTATGATATGAATGGCTAAAAGAAGTGTTTTCCATTGGAGAACTGAAACATACGGGTACAAAATTAGAAATTGTAATTGCAATTTAGACAGTGGTTGCTTTTAAATTAAATGTTTATTATTAATAATCTCAAGATAGAAGTAAAAAAGTAAGTTCCAAAGTCACTTTCATCTTGGGATTTCTCTTTATAAGTCTCTTCAGACTACATTTCTGGGTAAATTTAAAAATGCAAAGACTAGATAATTACATTCAGACAGTGAGTTCTGTATATATAAATAAATTCATATATCCTATATAGCCTCTACTATCTCCTCAGTTTCATTATTGAGAAATTTTACAATCAAGCATAATATAAGCACATTTTTTGTCCAGTGGGTAAGGAGAAGAATCTGAAAACCACTGGCAAAAGCTAAGAAAAATAAATTCACTATTGAACTTATGTTAAAAAAATGACTTGACCAGTTACCAAACTTGGTTTGTCATCCTTATAGTGACTAAGACTAAGGTGAAGGTGAAGTTGCTCAGTTGTGTCCGACTCTTTGTGACCCTGTGGACTATAACCTACTAGGCTTCTCCGTCCATGGGATTCTCCAGGCAAGATTACTGGAGTGGGTTGCCATTTCCTTCTCCAGGGGATCTTCCCAACCCAGGGATCAAACCTGTGTCTCCCGTATTGGAGGCAGACGCTTTAACCTCTGAGCCACCAGGGAAGCACGACAAAGACTAAGACTAAACATTGTATAAATAGAGATCAGAGATATTATACCAATAACTATTCATTCTTCTAATATAGTTAAAATATGAAATCTCTGCCCTATTAACATTTTTAAGTGTACAAAACTGTCCTATAAACCATATGTGAATTATTGTACAGCAGATAACTAGAACCTTCTCATCTTGCATGACTGAAGTTTTGTATCCATTGAACAGCAGTTTCCATTTCCCCTCCCCTCAACGCTGGACAATATCATTCTATTTTATATTTCTATGAGTTTGACTACTTCAAATACCTTACATAAATGAGATCATGCAGTATTTTCCTTTCTGTAACTGGCTTATTTCACTTAGCTTACAGTCCTTGAGTTCATACAAATTGTACCATATGACAGGATTTTGATCTTTTTTAAAGATTAGATACTAGTTAATTTTAAGTATATACCACATTTTCTTTACTTCTTCATGAATTAATGCATATTTATGTAGTCTCTTCCCCTTGTACTGGACATAATGTTTAAATGATATAGGAGTGTAGATATATTTTTAAGATTGTGTTTTAATTTCTTTTTTAATAAATAACTAAACGTGGAATTGTTGGATCATATGGTGGCTCTATTTTTAATTTTTGGGGGGGAATTATTCTATTTAGATAGTAGCTGATTATTTTACATTCCTATAAACAGTACACAGAGTACAAATTTCTCTAAATCTTGCAAACACATTTTGCTTTCTGGGTTTTTGTTTGTTAGTTTATAATGGTCACCCTAATAATGCTAAATCTTTGAGGTTTTGTTATTTCTTTCCCTGATGACTGGGGATGCTGACCACATTCTCATACACCAGTTGACCATTTCCCTGTCTTCACTGAAGGGCTGTCTATTCAAGTCTTTTGCTCAGATCCTTTAGGTAGGTTATTTGCTTATTCAGTTCAGTTCAGTTTAGTCACTCAGTTGTGTCCAACTCTTTGCAATCTAATGGACTGCAGCCTGCCAGGCCTCCCTGTCCATCACCAACTCCCAGAGCTTTCTCAAACTCATGTTCATCAAATCTGTGATTCCATTCAGCCATCCCATCCTCTGTCGTCCCTTTCTCCTCCACTCTTTAATCTTTCCCAACAACAGGGCCTTTTTCAGTGAGTCAGTTCTTCACATCAGGTGGACAAAATATTGGAGATTCAGTTTCATCATCAGTCCTTCCAATGACTATTTAAGACTGACTGGTTTGATCTCCTTGCAGTCCAGGGGATTCTCAAGAGTCTTCTCCAGCACCACAGTTCAAAAGCATCAATTCTTTGACTCTCAGCTTTCTTTATGGTCCAACTCTCACATCCATACATGACTACTGGAAAAAGCCATCACTTTCACTAGATGAACCTCTGTCAGCAAAGCAATATCTCTGCTTTTTAATATGCTGTCCAGGTTTGTCATAGCTTTTCTTCCAAGGAGCAAGCATCTTTTAATTTCATGACCGCAGTCACTATCTGCAGCAATCTTAGAGCCCAAGAAAATAAAGCCTGGCACTGTTTTTATTGTTTCTCCATCTATTTGTCATGAAGTGATGGTACTAAATGCTCAATAAGTAATCATTTGCTTATTACTATTGAATTATATGAGTTGTTTATATATTCTGGATATTGACTCCTTATCAGATATATGGTTTGCAAATATTTTTCTTATTCTACATATTGTCTTCCAATCTCTGTGACTGTTTTCTTTGTGGCATAGAAGTTTTTTAGTTTGAGGTAGTTCCACTTTATATTTGTTTATATGGCCTATACTTTTGGTATCCTATATGAGGAATCATAGCTAAGATAAATATCATGAAGTTTTATGCCTGTGTTTTCTTCCAAGAGTTTTATAACATCAGGACTCATGTTCAAGTCGTGAGTACATTTGGAATTTATTTGCGTGTATGGTGTGTGACAAGGCTTTATGAGCATTCTTATGTTTGTGACTTATCCAGTTTTCCCAGTACCATTTGTTGAAGAGACTGTTCTTTCCCTCTGTTTAGTCTTGGCAACCTTATTTCAGATCAGTTGACAATATATGCAAACATTTATTTCTGGGATGTCTATTTTGTTCAGTTATTCTATGTGTTTGCCTTAATATCAATATTATCTTGTTTTGAATACTATAGCACTGCAATATATTCTGAAGTCAGGAATATGACATCTCTAGTTTTGATTTTCTTTCTGAAAATTGTTTTATCTAATTATTTTTAGCATTTTGTGATTTTCTTCAATGGAATGGGAATTTTGATAGGGATTGCACTGAACCTGTATATAATTTTCAGTTCTGAAGCTTGAATGCTAATTAAGTTTTCCAACTATTGAATATGGAATGTCTTTCTGTTAATCATTTTTAATTGCTTTCAGCAGTGTTTTGTAGTTTTTAGTGTACAAGTATTTTGCTTCCTCAATTGGCTTTTCTAAAATACTTTATTCTTTTTATATTATCATAAATTAGATTGTTTTCTTAATTTCTCTTTTGGATTGTTCATTGTTTGTGTATAGAAATGCAAATAACTTTGTACACTGAGTTTTTATCCTGCCAATTTGTTGATATTTTATTAGTTCTCTTTATTGTGTTTTTAATTGGTTTCCTTGTTTAACTTATAAGACAATTCCATCTGTGAACAGAGATAAATACTCTTTCTTTCCAATTTGTATATCTTTAATTCCTTTTTCTTGCCTAATTGCTCTAGCTAGAAATTCTAACACTAATATTAAATAAAAGTGGCAAAGTAGCCATTCATGGCATTTCTTGTCTTAGTGGAAAAGCTTTTAATTTTTCCCAGTTGAATATAATATTAACTGTAGGGATTTCATGTATTACTTTTATTATATTGAAATAATTTCCTTCTATTCCACTGACAGTTTTTATGAGGACACCCTTATTTATGATGAGTTGTTTTTTTCTTGCTGCTGCTTTCAAAATATACTTTTTGTTCTTTGACTTTTGATAAACTGATTATAATATAACTAAGTGTGTTCTTCCTTAGATTCACAATAACTGGGCTCTACTGGGTTTCTTGAGAGCTTCCCAGGTGGTGCTAGTGGTAAAAAACCCAGCTCCCAATGAAGGATATGTAAGAGATGAGGGTTTGATCCTTGGGTCAGGAAGATCCCTGGAGGAGAGCACTGCAACCCACTCTAGTATTCTTGCCTGGAGGGTCCCATGGACAGAGGATCATGGTGGGCTATAGACCATAGGGTCACAAAAAGACGGACATGACTGAAGTGAGTTAGCATGCACCCACAGGCTTCTTGAATCTGGATGTTCATTTCATTTGACAGATCTAGGAAGTTTTCAGCCACAATTAAACTTTCTTTCACTTTCTCTCTTTCTTCTGGGGCTCCTATGATGTGCATAATGGTTTGCTTTTTTTGTAAGTCTCTTTGGCTCTCTTCATTCTTTTTTATTTTTTCTTTTTCCTCTGATTGCACAACTTCAGGTGGTTTATATTTTAATTTGATGATTCTTCTGCTTGATCAAGTCTAGTGTTTAATTCTCCTAGTGAATTTTTCAATTCAGTTATTTCATTGCCTACACAAAAATTTGTTCAGCCATATTTATTATTTTTATCTAGTTGTTGATATTCTCATTTAATTCCTGCATATTTTTTCAGAGTTCTTTGAGCATCTTCATGACAGTTATTTTTAATTATTTTCCAGGTAATGCATATACTTCTGCTTCTTTATGGTCAATTTGTGATGATTTATTTTGTTACTTTAAGTTTCCATCTTTATTTATGTGCCCTGTTACTTCGTGTTGGGAACTGAACATTTAAAAAACAAACAAACAAACAAAAAAACAGCTACAGTTTCCAGGTTTGCTGGATATTTTTAATAGGGAAGATATTCACCAGAAATGTGAGGATGTTCCCCATTTTTCTGTGTATTTATTTTCCTTGCAGTTTTACCTGTAAATTCCTAACTAGAGTATTGTTAGGTTCCCCCCGCCCCCGCCAGAACTCTTTATCTCCTGCTCTCTCTGATGTCTGTGTGCAGAACTGCATGCTCTCTGGAGCTACCTAAAACTCCCAGCACATTTTGTTCCCAGAAGACCCAGATATCTAAAGCATGCCTGGACACATCAGTGCTCTGAGTCTGGTGAGAGAAAAAAAAAAGAAAACAACATAAAAAAAAATAAAAGCAGTCGCCTGGGCAGTCACCCATAGCTGAAATGATGAGTGCTTCATTCTTCTCTTTTTTGTCTACGGGAGAAGCAACCAATCTGTATCAGCCTTTGGCTGCTGTACATGGTTTCCTTGGAGCAACATAAGTGGCCCAGTTTTGCTGTTGTTGTATGTTCTGAAGCGTGTAGGGTATGTCAGCATACTCTACTATCAGCACATACTCAAATTTGTCAGCACTCTGACACAGAAGAGCCAGAAACCAGCTCCCTGGCAGCGCTCCATGAAGCTGAACAATTGCTTGCAGGAATGCTTCACTCAGCCTGAGGCTTTCTTCCTTGGGATTTGCACTGAGCAGCAGGAGGGATAATGGTGACTCAGTGTATGATAGTTCAAGCTGCCATCTTTTTTTTTTTCATTGACCCCTGACTGGCACCTTTACCTGTGAGCATTTATATTCAAGCAAAATAGAAACTGATCCCTTGGGAAACTTCCAGAAAACTCTGAATGTTAAACTTATATTTACGTCTTCTCTTTCCCTCCCCAGGGAGATGCTGAGAATTGGGTTTCTGCCTTATTGATTATATTGGCACTGAGCCAGCTGATGGGCTCTGGCAAGTTTTACTGCCATGAATTTTCCTACTGGCTTTGATGCAGCTGTTTTCATACTTGCCTGAGGTGCAAGAGTCTCTTAACTGTTTCACAGATTTCTCACAAAGGATTTTGGTCCACAAGTTGCTGTTGAATCAGCTGAATCACAAAATTTAATCTCCATGGTTGAAGGAGAGTGTAGTGTTTCCTATTCTTGCTATCAAAAATCATTTCTCTCTGTACACTATTATAAAGTCAAATCTTGGAAACAGAATTTTGAATGAAGTGAAAAAGATATTCTTGTTACTTTTCCAGGTAAAAGGGAGACAAATCAGGCTTCTGCTTCAAGAAACTATGTGTCTGAATCCCAGAGAATTTAATGAGGGGTTTTATAAATGTGGGTCAAAAGGGTCTCTGATAATATTAGAGTGTGAACAGGTCTTGCATTCCATTAATCTTGGGTCAAGTGGTCAGTCTCCTAGTCTTGATGAGATTCTCTGATTCCTTTAATTTTGTCTTAGATGGTTTCTCCACTGCTTCTCCCTTGATCAGCAACTGTTTGAATCCACCCTTTGGAATTCAGGGAAGGTCATGGAGGCTGGAGCCTTGCCTACAAGAAATAGGGTACAGAAAAGACTCTGCCTGGGAGCCCCAAAGGGCCCCACTTGGTTTCATTCTTCAATCTTTCTGACNGTCTTAGATGGTTTCTCCACTGCTTCTCCCTTGATCAGCAACTGTTTGAATCCACCCTTTGGAATTCAGGGAAGGTCATGGAGGCTGGAGCCTTGCCTACAAGAAATAGGGTACAGAAAAGACTCTGCCTGGGAGCCCCAAAGGGCCCCACTTGGTTTCATTCTTCAATCTTTCTGACATCACTCCCATTAATAGTTTGTATTGCATCATTTTTTCTGTTACATTTTCTTGTGATTAATACAATTTTGGGGAAAATATAGCCTGAATCTGTAACAATGTGAAGAGAAAGATGACTAGTTAACAAAAAAGAGAAAGAGAGGGAAAGAGAAGGAGAGAGAAAAAAATGTGGTAAAGCAAGGCAGAATACTCTTAGCTTCCATGCCAAGCGGTTGAGAATAACACAGATTTTAGTTCCAAAGAATAATGGAAGGCACATTATGACCCCATAAAGTCAACAAGAAGTTAAACTTTTATTTAAGATCAGAAACACATTGTGTGTTCCAAGAAATGTCATGTCATAAATTTAAAGCAGAAAGATAAAAAGCAAATCCATACCTAGGATATCAACACCCAGAATTATACAATTTAATCACTGACCAGGAATATTTTAAACAAATGGTCATGGAAAGTCTACAAATTAACATTTTTATTGTATTTGTATTTAAGGGTAACAACAGATGTTACCATTATTATAATTAATGTAATTTTTGTTTTGGATTTTCAGGCAAAATCATAAAATTTTAGAAGTTAACCAGAAATACATAAGTAAAGGCAGTAGATATATCAAAAAGTTACACAAAAAAATAACATAACAATACTAAAATTGTTGAAAGATCCATCCATATCCTGATACCTTCTCAGATGTTAAAGTTCTAAAAGTAATGGTGCTATTGCTTAAAAATAAAATGCAATAAGATTAGCCTTTATCTAGAAGACCTTTATCTAGAAGAGACCGTCTTATAAAGATCAGAGTTTTCAGTTGAATGTCGGGCTGCTTAGTCATAACTTTTGCTTATTGTGATGTGGAAAGCAAAATTGGGCAAAAGGATTTAAAACTCTATTGTATTTTAAGCTCATTTTCTTCTGTGAAACTAGATCTATAAAGTTAATTAGATCTATGTCAAAGTTTAGGTAGATTTTAAAGGTAAGTGAAAATGTGATCACATGAATCAACTACATCTGTGACAAGCATCACAGGAATTATTATTTTAAAATACAGTGATTTGAATCCTGCAAACCAGCCAGCTAAATCCTGGATTTTAATGGAAGAAGAGAGTGCTCTAAACATTGACACCATAAAGCTCCCTAGATGAAAACTTTAATTTACAAGTGAGATTAAATGGTTTGTGGAATTCAAGTATTCTCAGTTCAGTTCAGTTGCTCAGTCATGTCTGACTCTTTGTGACCCCATGAATCGCAGTATGCAAGGCTTCCCTGTGCATCATCAACTCCCGGAGTTCACTCAGACTCACGTCCATCGAGTCAGTGATGCCATCCAGCCATCTCATCCTCTCTTGTCCCCTTCTCTTCCTGCCACCAATCCCTCCCAGCATCAGAGCCTTTTCCAATAAGTCAGCTCTTCGCATGAGGTGGTCAAAGTACTGAAGTTTCAGCTTTAGCATCATTCCTTCCAAAGAAATCCCAGGGTTGATCTCCTTCAGAATGGACTGGTTGGATCTCCTTGCCGTCCAAGGGACTCTCAAGAGTTTTCTCCAACACCACAGTTCAAAAGCATCGATTCTTCAGCTCTCAGCTTTCTTTACAGCCCCACTCTCACATCCATATATGACCACTGGAAAAACCATAGCCTTGATGAAACGGACCTTTGTTGGCAAAGTAATATCTATGCTTTTCAATATGCTGTCTAGGTTGGTCATAACTTTCCTTCCAAGGAGTAAGCATTTTTTAATTTCATGGCTGCAGTCACCATCTGCAGTGATTTTGGAGCCCCCCAAAATAAAGTCTGACACTGTTTCCCCATCTATTTCCCATGAAGTGATGGGACCAGATGCCATGATCTGCATTTTCTGAATGTTGAGCTTTAAGCCAACTTTTTCACTCTCCACTTTCACTTTCATCAAGAGAATCTTTAGCTCCTCTTCTCTTTCTGCCATAAGGGTGGTGTCATCTGCATATCTGAGGTTATTGATATTTCTCCTGGCAATCTTCATTCCAGCTTGTGCCTCTTTCAGCCCAGCGTTTCTCATGATGTACTCTGCATATAATTTAAATAAGCAGGGTGACAATATACAGCCTTGANACAAAATCTTAATTCCTTTATAATCTCTCATTTCTCGTTCCCTCAAACCACCCGTGGACAGGTGGGTGGCAGGGGGCACAGTTGAGGGACTCTGGAGAGGCTACTTCTCAGCAAGTCCCAAAGGCCTTATTTGCTTGTCCCAGTAGCTGTTACACAAGCCAGTGGAGGTTCTTCTGTCCTTTCTCTTCTCTGTGCCAAGGATCAGACCAATGAAATTGTGAGCACCGGTCAGATATTTAGCAGTTTTTCTGGTGCGCTATAAAGGGGATTCCTTAGCATGTTTTTTGGACAGTTTTTTCTTCCTGTCTTTCAGCTCTCTCCTGGGACTCAAGCCCAGTCAAAACTACTGAAACTCAGGCTCTGATGTCTCATTGCAAAAATTCATTGAGAGACAAAGCGATAAGAGGTGGATTTGTTAGCATCCAGAGAGAAGCCTGACCTCGGACGTGGGGTAGCTCCTCTCGGCCGCGGTCTGTGCACCGTCGCAGCCCTCCATGTCTGAGGTCAGGGGCAGAAGCTGGGAGGACCCCATGCCCAAGTGGTGGCGGCCAAGAGGAGTTACCCACGTTCAAGGTCAGGGGCAGTGTCAGAGAGTGCCAGGCTGCTACGACGCAGGAACGGCTGAGAGGAGCTACCTCACGTCCAAAGTCAGGGGCGGCGGCCAAAGAGTATCAGGCTGCCACAGTGCAGGAGGAGCCAAGAGGAGCTACCCGACATCTGAGGTCAGGGGTGGCGGCCAGGAGGAGCAACCCCACACCCAAGGCCAAGGGCAGCAGCCGTGAGGAGCAACCCCACATCCAAGGAGTGGTGGCCGAGCAGGCACAGGAGGGCCTCGAGGAGACAGTCCATGTTCAAGGTCAGGAGGGGCAGCGGTGAGGAGATACCCCTCGTCTAAGGTAAGGAGCAGTGGCTGCGCTTTGCTGGAGCAGCTGTGAAGAGATACTCCACATCCAAGGTAAGAGAAAACCAAGTAAGATGGTAGGTGTTGCAAGAAGTCATCAGAGAGCAGACACACTGAAACCATAATCACAAAAACTAGTCAAGTATTCTAGTCAATAATGATTAAGAGTTCCCCCCCCCAAATAGAGAATATATTGGCTTTTACTGATATCAGAGTGCTGTGATTTGGACTATAGGTGCTACAAAACTAAAGAATCTCATAGAAGTAATCATTTTTGCAGCCATTTTACCCTGGGGGCATTTTCTGATTTGTATGTGGGCAGGGAGTAAAAGATCTGAGCATAAAACCAAATATAGACAATGGAGGGAAAGAGAGATAAGAAGAGTTTTGGAAAAAAACAAATCAGGAAACTTCTTAGATGTTAGTAGTTTTTCCTTTAGTAAAGTTGCTGAATTTGGTCAAAAACTGAAGCCTAGACTTGACTTAACAAAGTCCCCAATTTTATCACAGAGTTCAGAAACCACATTATCTGCTTAACAGAGGAGTCAGTCAAGTAAAGAGAAAGGTTATCATTTGACTCCCCATGACGCAGTGGTTAAGAAACCATATGCAGTGCAGGAGCCACAGGAATCATGGATTTAATCCCTGAGTCAAGAAGGTTCCCTGGAATAGGAAATGGCAACCCACTCCAGTATTTTTGCCTTAAAAATGTCATGGACAGAGGAGTCTGGTGGACTACAGTCCCGAGGGTCACAAAGAGACGGACACAACTGAGTATGTATACACACAACATGTATAAACAATAATTTCTGTATAATAATCTACCAGACTTGCCAAATGACAGAGGAATCTGATTTTTTTAATTAAGTATATAAACAGATAATATAAAGAATTTCATAAAGAATCTAGACTTTGAAATTAGCACAAAACTGAAAGAAGCTTGCTCCTTGGGGGAGGGGGGCAGTGTATTAAAAAACAGAGACACTACTTTGCCAACAAAGATCCATATAGTCAAAGACATGATTTTTCCAGTAGTCATGTACAGATGTGAGAGTTGGACCATAGAGAAGGTTGAGAGCTGAAGAATCAATGCTTTTGAACTGTGGAGCTTGAAAAGACTCTTGAGAGGCCCTTGGACAGCAAGAAGCTCAAATCAGTCAATCCTAAAGGAAATCAGTGAATATTCATTGAAAGGACTAATGCTAAAGCTGAAACTGCAATATTTTGGCCACCTGATGAAAAGAGTCGGCTCACTAGAAAAGACCCTGATACTGGAAATATTGAGGGCAGGAGGAGGAGGAGATGGCAGAGGATGAAGCGGTTGGATAGCATCCCTGACTCGATGAACACGAGTTTGAGCAAACTCTGGGTGACAGTGAAGGACAGGGAAGCCTGGCATGCTGCAGTGCCTGGGGTTGCAAAGAGTTGGACACAACTTAGCAACTGAACAACAATTAGGACTATAAGAGAATTGTGAGTAACATAATCATTATATGTAGAAAAGGTTAGAGAAACTAAAATAAAAATGTAGAACTTTAGAAAATTGCAAGATTTATAATCTATAAATATATTTGCTAACTGGATAATTACTTAATGAATTGGAAGCTCAAGAACACTGAAGTGGGTAGCCTATCCTTTTTCTAGCAGATCTTCCTCACCCAGAAATTGAACTGGGGTCCCCTGCACTGCAGGTATATTCTTTACCAACTGAGCTATCAGGGAAGCTTTGGAAACTACACATGTAGATAACAGAAAGTTCTAGAAAGTATAATTATAATATATAACACTGACATCCAATTAAAACTGTTTAAGAACACATTAGATATAACAGATTTGTTATTGCACTGTAAGACAGGCTATTAGGAAATGTAACATGTAACATTATTATGTGGGACTAAAAAGAGAATCACATCTTAAAAAACAAGAGAGAGAGTGGGAGAATGAAAAAGAGACAGAGAGAAAAAGAGACAGAGAGAGACATGTGCAAAAGATTGGAAAAGCCTGATATTCTTGAAATGTGAGAAGAGACAATGAAAAGTGCAGAAACAATACTGAATAACAACCAAGCATTTTTCAAAATGGAGGCAACTTATACAAATTCAAGAAGCGTAATAAACACCTAGTGAATACCTGCAAAAAAGTAGCACACACCAGGCACAGCAGAATGAAAGTGCTGAATACTAGAGACCAGGTGAATAAATAATAAAAGCAGTAAAGGTAAAAAAATACCCATTTTCTTCAAGGGATAACTAATATTAATTGTTGTACTAGATTGCAATATGTCAAGGACACACATTGTAATCTTTAGCCTGATTCCATGAGAACACTGTATAATCTATAGTTTAACAGAGATAAAAATGAAGCAATGAAAGTTATAGTTGAAATAAAGAGCATAAAGTTGACAGAAAATTCACCACAAGATGTTTCTCAATTCATATGTCATCAATTGTAATGCAAGGTGTAATTCAACTAAATACTGCAAATAATACAATGAGAATGTCAGATTGGACTTATAAAAATGAAGTGAAAAGGAGATATATTTCAAATATAAGGACACAGAAATATTGAAAGTAAATTGAGGGGAGAAGATACCACATAAATACATTACCTAGTCTAAGCTTTCCCATCTCTTTGTATTTTGTTGTTCAGTCACTCAGTGAATTTCTCTGAACCCCATGGAGTGCAGCACACCAGGCTTCTCTGTCCTTCACCATCTCCCAGAGTTTGCTCAAAATTATGTCCATTTAGTCGATGATGCTATCCAACCATCTCACTCTCTGCTGCCCCCTTCTTCTCCTGCCCCCAGTATTTCTCAGGATCAGGATCTTTTCCAATAAGGCATCTCTTCACATCAGGTGGCCATAGTATTGGAGTTTCAGCTTCAATATCAGTGAATATTGAGGGTCGATTTCCTTTAGGATTGACTGCTGTGGTTGGCTTGCTGTCCAAGAGACTCAAGACTCTTCTGCAGAACCACAAATCAAAAGCATCTATTCTTCTGCACTCACTTAACTTATGGCCCAACTCTCACATCTGTACATCATTACTGGAAAAACCATAGCTTTGACTAGATGGACATTTTTTGGAAAAGTGCTATCTCTGCCCTTTCGTATGCTTTCTAGGCTTGTCATAGCTTTTTTTTTCCAAAAGCAAGTGTCTTTTAATTTCACAGCTGCAGTCACCATCCACAGTGATTTTGAAGCCCAGGAAAATGAAGTTGGTCACTGTTTCTATTTTTTCCCAACTATTTGTCATGAAGTAATAGGACCAGATGCCATGATCTGTTTTTTGAATGTTGAGTTTTTAAGGCAACTTTTTCACTCTTCTCTTTCACCTTCTTCAAGAGGCTCTTTAGTTCCTCTTCATTGTCTGGCATTAGGGTGATGTCATCTGTGTATCTGAGGTTATTAGTATTTCCCCTGGCATCTAGATTCCAGCCTGAGCTTCATTCAGCTTGGCATTTAGCATGAGGTACTCTGTATATAAGTTAAATAAGCAGGGTGACAATACACAGTCTTGGTGTACTCCTTTCCCAATTTTGAATCAGACCATTGTTCCATGTCTGGTTCTAACTGTTGCTTCTTGATCTGCATACAAGTTTTTTCAGAGGCAGATCAGGTGGTCTGGTATTCTCATCTCTTAAAGAATTTTCCAGTTTGTTGTGATCCACATACTCCCTGCATGACAGGACAATAAATCAAGAGAGAACTTGTGGGGCAAGAAGTAGTGATTTTATTTGG
Source organism: Oreotragus oreotragus (assembly GCA_006410675.1). NCBI lineage: Eukaryota > Metazoa > Chordata > Mammalia > Artiodactyla > Bovidae > Oreotragus > Oreotragus oreotragus. The sequence continues at coordinate 325,901 of SJYX01008976.1, forward strand.
AAAGCTAGTAGAGCAAGAAGATTTGTGAATTCTTGTCCCAAAGAACCGTCTTCCCTGAGGTAGAATTCAGGCTTCTTTTGTACTAAAAGGGGAGGGGCTGTGGTAGCTGTAGCAAATTTCTTGGTGCTGGAGTTCCTTGTTCTTGCAAGTGTCCATGTAGGCCATTTCAAGGTGTTCCTATAAACCTCCAGGAAGACAAATGTTATTCTCTGTTAAAAGTTTCATATATTTCAAGATTAGAGCCTGGAGAATGGGTTCTCCTCTCTATTTCAGTCTCTAGACAACATTCTTTCACAAGGGTCAGAGCCTTCAGGACTAAGCACAGGCAACAGAGCACACAGGTTAGCACTAAAGGGACAGATCCAATACGGAGTCAGGTCTATACTTTGATATAAATATAAACAAAAACTCCCACAAAAATCAAAAGGCATCGTGGCGCTATATTAACTCAGTGTGTCCTTGAGGAGTCCGGCCTTATGTGCAATGTTTCAGGCCTGATCACAGGCATTTACAAAGGTTATATCTGGCAGGCTCCACTGGGAGAGTTGCCCTACATATATCAGACTTGCAGTACACATCTCAGGTCTGACTTGCAGTCAAGACTCAGCATCTCCTAGCCAGCCCTACTCTTGCACACCACTGCAATCCCAACCGAGGAATTTTCATGTAGAGGCTTCTTTACTTGGTGTCTTGGGAGGAAGCTTTCTTGGGTGCCATTGCTTAGATGTTTTTACAGGAGAGGGGTATATTGGAAGGTACTTCTCTTCTTCCCTCAGTAACCAGTCTTTTCTCTTCACTATGACTGCCTCCTTCCCCATCTCCCAACCTTCATTCAGACCCATAAAACTGCAGAAGCCCTTTGTTTAGAGCTTCATCTGCTGTGAGGCAACCTCATGTCTGTGCTTATCAACCTGCACTATTCTGTGCAGGGGAATATAACAGAAGAGGGAGGGAAGGACTCAATGTTTCCTCTGATTTAGCCTTTTTGCTTATACAGACAATAATAGAAAGCACTTAAGGGCTTAAATTTTAATTTCATGTTGGCTTATTGTCTTAGTGGGATATTCCAACACTTGGCAGCTCAGTTCTTTTGAACATAGCTAAACTTCTGATATACATTAGAAAGTGAGGAATGCTAGAGATGTTACAGAAATGCTATGATGATAAAGAATAATCCTCTAGGAAGGAATCACTATTATAAATCTGTAAGAATAATCTATGTAAAGCAAAAGTTGACAGGACTTAAAAGATAGTGGTGCAACCTAACACACTTTTCTTAATAGCTGATAGAACAAACAGGAAAAAAAAATCAGTGAGAATATAGTGCATTTGAAGAACATAATTAACCAAGTGTACCTAACTTGCATAAGTGGATCTCACTACAAATCAATTTTGAAAATGACTTGACAGTAAGCACTACAGTTCAACAGCTCAAAGTATGTATGCATTTCCTGTGACCTATTTACTCCACTCCCAGGAAAATACTCTGTAGAAGATGTATATATTTTTTTCACCAAAGACATGCACTAGAATGTTCACTTATTTCTAATAGCAAGAAACTGTAAACTACCCAGTGGTCACTAAGAATAGAATGGATAAATGATTGCAATATATATTTATGCAATTCATTGTTACTTGGCAAAGGAAATGAATTAACTTCAGCCACTCAACAATTTGGATAACTTGAAAATATGATGCTGAAGGAAAAAAGCCAGATGCTGAAGCATATATTTTATATAATTATAAAAATTTAAAAACTGGAAGAATTAACCTCTGTTATAAGAATTTTCTTTTTACCTTTAGCAGCTAAGGAGATACTGAAAAGGTATCACAGGGATTGTGGTTGTTACTAGTAATGCTAGTTCTGTTCCTGACCTGTGTGCCAGTTGTGAGTGAGAAAAAATGTTGATCTCTTGATAACAATTTTTTGCATGGATGTTATACCTCAATAAGAAATTAAAAAATAAAAATGTTTGAGTTTTAGGTTCATAAGGATTTTAAAATAAATTATAATTTAAATTTATTTAAACTGAATTATTTTAAAGTAAATCATAATAAAACATGCTGTGTAGCCCTTATTATCCATGTGAAGTCCATTGGATGGAGTTTTAATCTTTCAATGAAAGTCAATTAATTACTAGTTATAGGTGTCACAAATTACATGTCTACTGCTAGAGACAAGGCACTCTTGACAATAAAAGCTGCTGATATAATCTCTGTGTCTGCTGCACCCAGAAAGGTAATGCAGGGTCCACTGTTTCATCCAACCCTCTCTTCCATGCCCATTTCAACTTGAAATAATGTTCTCATTCTGTATCCTTTCATGTTCCCAAGTTCTGATTCAGAGTGCTGGTGGATGACTCAGAGCCCCACATGCTATCTCTGTGAGAATCTTGGTCGGACACTGAGTCAAGAGCTTCTGTGTAGACAGATTCACCCTGCATTATGCAGAGGGAACTGGCCCATAAATAGAAATCAAGGCAGAGGGAGTATTAAATAATGAGGTTCAGGTTTTCCCTGCTAGCTCCGTGGTAAGCAATCAGTCTGACAATGCAGGAGACATGGGTTAAATCCCTGGTCTGGGAAGATCCCACAAGCTGCAGAGCAACTAAGCCTGTGGTCTGGAGCCTGGAGGCTGCAACTACCAAGCCCGTGTGCTGAAACTACTGAAGCTCGTGCACACTAGAGCCTGTGTTCTGCAATAGGAGAAGCCACCACAGTGAGAAGCCTGTACACATCAACTGGAAAGTGCCCCATCTTCCTGCAACTAGAGAACAGCCTGAGCAGCAATGGAAACCGAGCACAGCCAAAAAAGATAGCAACAAACTAACTAAATATATAAATAATTTTGTTTTAAATGATGAGGTATATATCCTACTATATTTGTGTTAGATTTTTCAATTTCAGTTTGGTTATGCTGAGACTGTATTTTTCAAAATTCCCTTCTGAATACAGCAGTGGGTTAGAGTTCACTTAAAGTTGAGTAAGGGCAGAAAGTGAAGAGGAACTAAAAAACCTCTTGACGAAAATAAAAGAGGAGAGTGAAAAAGTTGGCTTAAAGCTCAACATTCAGAAAATGAAGATCATGACATCTGGTCCCATCACTCCATGGGAAATAGATGGAGAAACAGTGGAAACAGTGTCAGACTTTATTTTTTGGGGGGCTCCAAAATCACTGCAGATAGTGATTGCAGCCATGAAATTAAAAGACACTTACTCCTTGGTAGAAAAGTTATGACCAACCTAGACAGCATATTCAGAAGCAGAGACATTACTTTGCCGACTAAGGTCCGTCTAGTCAA
>SJYX01008976.1:393785-405209 GCA_006410675.1 Oreotragus oreotragus
GGTTTCTCCCTTCAGAAACTATAGAAATAAGAGCAAAGTCCAAAGTAAGTGAAGAAAGAAATAATAAGGATTAGAAGAGAAATCAATGATTAATAACAAGAAGCCAATAGAAAAATAATGAAACAAAAAACTGACTCTGTGAAAAGATCATTAAATCAGTAAACTTCGAGCTAGCCTGTTGGGAGCCACGTTAGGCATTACTCACAAAATGGAGGCATGGCCCCAACTCCCTCTCCTTGTCCCACAGGTACGACTCTGGATGAAGGAGTTAGGCCTTGTGATTCTGACTTGTTTTTTCCTCCTCTCGGCTGAGTTGACTGAAAAGAATGCTTATTAGGTGCTTATTGTTCTTGAGAGGAACATGAGAAAGCACAAAGCCTTCAGCAGCTGTGCTCAGAGAATAATTCTTAAAGTTAATCATTGACATTCCTTCAAGGACATTTACAGAAGAGTGTTCCAGGATTAGCATGTAGGCCACAGCTTGAGGCCATGGGAACGATTGCAATCTGAAACCTATTTGTAAGGGAAATGTTTATCAAACACAGGAGTTTGCTGAATTTAGGGCTTAGGGATAATTAAAACAGTTAGAAGCTAAAGATTTAAGGAATGTTGTTATGTTAGCATATTTTACTATAGCTTATAGAGATTAGGAATTTTGGAGATATTAGTGGTTAGAAGCCTTTTTAGAGAAAGTGAGCTCAGGATACTAGGGGAGAACAGGATTTACAAAGATAAGAGATAAACTGAGGAATGCAATATGCAGACCAGACATTAGCATGGGTTACTATGTATTCACAAGGACACNGATTAGGAATTTTGGAGATATTAGTGGTTAGAAGCCTTTTTAGAGAAAGTGAGCTCAGGATACTAGGGGAGAACAGGATTTACAAAGATAAGAGATAAACTGAGGAATGCAATATGCAGACCAGACATTAGCATGGGTTACTATGTATTCACAAGGACACATGAGAAGAAGTAGATAAGAGAATCACTGAGGTAGGAACTCCTTCTGAGGGGCAACAGTGATTTATGGAGAAAACAAATCTCAGTCAGGGGGAACTGAAAATGTCAAACCTCTGACCTAATACTTTTGTAAAAGTATAAAAGAGAATCATAAGCTTGAAATAAATATGCAGTCCAAGAAAACTGAGAGGCTGCATCATTTCTCGCTGACACCGCCCATCCCTTCAGGCTGATTCCCTGGCTGCTGGAGCTGGACTCCGACACTAGACCAACTAATTTTAAGAGAGGAGGAAATGGATTACTAATATCAGAAATTAAGAAAGTGACATTACAACAGGTAAACTTTATAATAAAATTATGGCAGAAGACTACTGTGAAGAACTTTATGGAACTCTATGCTCACAAATTTGACAATTCCCTTAGAGGCAAAATTTGTCAAATTTCAGAAATTGGAATGCATTTATTAAAATTGAACCTATAATTAATAGCCTTCCTTAATAGAAAGCTTTATCTCAAATGGTACCAAAAAGGTAAAAAAAAAAAAAAAAAAAAAAANTCCCTTGGACTGCAAGGAGATCCAACCAGTCCATTCTGAAGGAGATCAGCCCTGGGATTTCTTTGGAAGGAATGATGCTAAAGCTGAAACTCCAGTACTTTGTCCACCTCATGCAAAGAGTTGACTCATTGGAAAAGACGCTGATGCTGGGAGGGATTGGGGGCAGGAGGAGAAGGGGACAACCGAGGATGAGATGGCTGGATGGCATCACTGACTCGATGGACTTGAGTGTGAGTGACCTTCGGGAGTTGGTGATGGACAGAGAGGCCTGGCATGCTGCAATTCATGGGGTCACAAAGAGTTGGACACGACTGAGTGACTGAAATGAACTGAACTGATTGGCACAAAAACAGACACATAGATTAGTGGAATGATATTGAGAAAATAAAATAAACTTTTCCATCTATGTTCAACTAATATTTGATAAGGTAGCTGCTGCTGCTGCTGCTGAGAAGTCACTTCAGTGGTGTCCAACTCTGTGTGACCCCATAGATGGCAGCCCACCAGGCTCCCCCATCCCTGGGATTCTCCAGGCAAGAATACTGGAGTGGGTTGCCATTTCCTTCTCCAATGCATTAAAGAGAAAAGTGAAAGTGAAGTCGCTCAGTCTGTCCGACTGTTAGTGACCCCATGGACTGCAGCCTACCAGGCTACTCCGTCCATTGGATTTTCCAGGCAAGAGTACTGGGGTGGGGTGCCATTGCCTTCCCTGGATAAGGTAGCTAAGAATACTCAATTGGAAAAGGGGAGTTTCTTCAGTAAATAATGTTAGAAAAACTGAGTAACCACATGCAGAAAAATGTAACTGGACTTCTATATTACTTCAAAATGGATTAAAGAATTAAAGATGGGAACAAACCTATGAACCTCATAGAAGAAAACATAGGCAAATATAGGCAGGTCTTGGTTGTGACTTTTCTGGGTATGAGACAAAAAGCACAAGCAAGAAAAGAAAAAAAGAAAAGAAAAGAAATCAACATTAAACTAAAAATCTTCTGTAGAGCAAAAAAAAAAAAAAATCAACAAAATAAAAAGACAATTTACAGAAGGGAAGAAAATATTTTCAAATAAAATACCTAAGAGTTTATTCTGATTAACATTCTCTGATGTGGTTTTCATTCTAGCCAATGTGGGATTATGGCTCCTCTTGCCTCTTCTGTCTGCCCTCTGGTTAATGAGGCTGTTTATGTAAGCTTCCTGATTGGAGGAAGTGGTGGTGGAAAAAACGGGTCTTCCTCTGGTGTGCATATCTTTTGCTCAGTAAAACTTTAAGTTAGTTAAGTCACTCAGTCGTGTCCGACTCTTTGCGACCCCATGGACTGTAGCCCACCAGGCTCCTCCTTCCATGGGATTCTCCAGGCAAGAATACTGGAGTGGGTTGCCATTTCCTTCTCCAGGGGATCTTCCCAACCCAGGGATAAAACCCAGGTCTCCTGTATTAGAGGCAGACGCTTTAATCTCTGAGCAACTTTAATTATCTGCTAATGGGTGGTGGTGTGCTCCTCCCTGTTAATTGTTTGGCCTGAGGCGACCCAGCTCTGAGATCTATAGAGCTTCATCATAGGATTAACAGTGACCTCCAAGAGGGCTTATACCAAGTGGCACCTTCCAGGACTGCTGCTGCCAGTGCCCCATCCCTGCAGCAAGCCACTGCTGACACACGCCATCAGAGGAGTAGCAGGTAGACTTGGTAGATTTGATTCAGTCTCCTGTAGGGACACTACTACTTTCCCCCGAGTCTTGGTGTGCACAAGATTTTGTTTATGCCCTCTAAGAGTGGAGTCTACTTCCCCCAGTACTGCAGAAGTCCTGTAATCATATCCTGCTGGCCTTCAGAGTCAGATTTCCTTGATCTTCCCAGTCCCTTTGCCAGATCACCAAACTGGGAAGCCTGACCTGGGGCTCAGAACCTTCACAATGGCGGGAAAACTTCTTTGGTATTATTAATCTCCAGTTTGTGGGTTGCCCATCCAGCAGATATAGGATTTGATTTTATCGTGATTTCAGCCCTCTTCCCATATTGCTGTGGCTTCTTTGTTTTTGGATATGTTTTTTTTTTTTTTTTTTTTGATTCTAGTGTTCTCCTGGCGATGGTTGTTCAACTAGTTGATATTTTGGTGCTCTCACAGGAGGAGATGAGTGCACATACTTCTAATTCACCATTCTGAAACAATTCCTTCTAAGAGTTTAATATCCAAATTATATGAATAAATAATTCAATCAAAAGCAAAAAAGAAAGTCTTTTTAAAAATTGAGTGATGGAACTGACTAGATTTTTTTTTTCTAAATAAGACATACAAATCACCATCAGGTAACAGAAGAAGATGATGCTCAGCATCACTTATCATCAGGAAAATGAAAATCAAAATCAATAAAATATCCAATCACACCTGTTACAATGGCTATACCCAAATAGACAAGAGATAGCAAGCACTGGGGAGGGTGTAGAAAAAAGAAATCCTTGTACATTCTTGATGGCAATCTAAACTGATACATCCACTACAGAAAACAGTATGGATTTTTTTCAACACATTAAAAATAGAACTACTATATGATCCAGCAATCCTAGTTCTGTGTATATTGCAGTTCTAAAGGAAATGAAATCAGGATTTTGAAGACATACCTACACTCTCTTGTTCATTGCAACATTGCTAACAATAGTCAAGATATGTGTGTTTGTGTGTGTGTGTGTGTTAATCACTCAGTCATGTCCAACTCTTGCAACCCCACAAACTGTGGCTCTTAGGCTCCTCTGTCCATGGGATTCTCCAGGCAACAATACTGGAGTGGATTGACATTCCCTTCTCCAAGCCAAGATATGAAAATAACCTAAATGTCCTAAAGAAGATCCTATATGGATACACAATGAAACGTTTGTCATTCATGAGAAAGAAGGAAATCATCCCATTCGTGACGACATAAATGAAACTCGAGTTATGCTAAGTGAAACTTCAGATAGAGAAAGCAAATAAGCTATGATATCGCTTATATGTAGAATAATAAAAAAGCAGAAATCAGAGAAAGTAGAGTGTAGATTACTAACGGTTACAGTGTGGGAGAAAGGGAGAGACATTGTCGAAGGGTTCAGTTCAGTTCAGTTCAGTCAATCAGTCGTGTCCAACTCTTTGCGACCCCATGGACTGTAGCAGGCCAGGCTTCCCTGTCTGTGACCAACTCCAGAAGCTTGCTCAAATTCAGGTCCATTGAGACGGTGATGCCATCCAACCATCTCATTTTTTATCATCCCCTTCTCCTCCTGCCTTCAATCTTTCCAAGCATCACAGTTTTTTCCAAGGAGTCAGTTCTTCACATTAGATGGCCAAAATATTGGAGTTTCAGCCTCAGCATCAGTCCTTCCAATGACTCTTCAGAACTGATTTCCTTTAGGATGGACTTATTAGATATCCTTGATGTCCAGGACTCTCAAAAGTCTTCTCCAATCCACAGTTGCTGCTACTGCTAAGTCACTTCAGTCGTGTCCGACTCTGTGTGACCCCATAGACGGCAGCCCACCAGGCTCCCCCATCCCTGGGATTCTCCAGGCAAGAACACTGGAGTGGGTTGCCATTTCCTTCTCCAATGCATGAAAGAGAAAAGTGAAAATGAAGTCACTCAGTCTGTCCGACTGTTAGCGACCCCATGGACTGCAGCCCACCAGGCTACTCCGTCCATTGGATTTTCCAGGCAAGAGTACTGGGGTGGAGTGCCATTGCCTTCCCCGAATCCACAGTTGGAAAACATTAATTCTTTGGCACTCAAGATTCTTTATAGTCCAACTCTCACATTCATACATGACTACTGGAAAAGCCATAGCTTTGACTAGACAGAACTTTGTTGGCAAATTAATGTCTCTGCTTTTTAATACAGTGTCCAGGTTGGTCATAGCTTCTTTACCAAGGAGCAAGCGTCTTTTAATTTCATGGCTGCAGTCATCATCTTCAGTGTTTTTGGAGCCCCCCCAAATGAAATCTGTCAATATTTGCCATTAAGTTATGGGACCAGATGCCATGATCCTCATTTGAATGTGATCTTTTAAGCCAACTTTTTCACTCTCCTTTTTCACCTTCATCAAGAGGCTCTTTAGTTCTTCTTCACTTTCTGCCATAAGGACAGTATCATATGCATATTTGAAGTTATTGATATTTCTCCTGGCAATCTAGATCTCAGCCTGTGCTTCATCCAGTTTGGCATTTTGCATGATGTACATTGCCTACAAGTTAAATAAGCAGGGTGACAATATACAGCCTTGAGGTACTCCTTTTCCAATTTGGAGCCAGTCCATGTTTGTTTCTAACTGTTGCTTCTTGACCTGCATATAGACTTCTTAGGAGGCAGGTAATTGTAAGGTAATTAAAATTACAAATCTAATTACAAGATTAACAAGTTCTGTGTATCTAATGTATAGCATGTTGATTATAGACAATAAAACTTCATTATATACTTGGAAGTTGCTAAGAGAGTAAATATTAAATGTTCCCACCATAAAAAAAGAAATGATAATTATGTCATGTGATGAAGGGGCTAGTTAATGTCATGGTGATGATTGTGCATGCTAAGTTGGTCACTTTGTTGTTGTTTAGTTGCTCAGTTGTGTCCAACTCTTTGTGACCCTGTGGACCATAACGCTCCAGGCTCTTCTGTCCATGGAATTCTCCAAGCAATAATACTGGAGTGGGTTGCCATACCCTGCTCCTGGGGATCTTCCCAACCCAGGAATCAATCCCACACCTCTTATGTCTCCTGCATTGGCAGGTGGGAAGCCCATGGTGATGATCACTTTACAGTATATAAATATATCAAGTTTTATACTTAACCTTACAGATGTTGTATGTTGTTGATATCCCAATGAAGCTAGAGAAAAAAAAAAAAAAGTTGAAGAGTATAAGACTAACAATTAAGGGTAAATATTTTATCATTTAACAGGGCATCTATTTCATTTTCTAAGTCTTATAAAATATCAGTTAAAAGACAATCAAAGCTTAATAACCAACTGTAATTCCTTCATGTCTATTAGATGCAAAGCACTACATTTAAGATGTTATCTTATATGAAACATGTTTTCCCCCATATGTATACATTCAGACTTACAAAATACAGAATGAAAAAAAATGAAAAAAAATATATTGCATTTTAAAATATCATATTTAAGTACTTTTAATAGCACGAGTGCATGAGTGAAGTCACTCAGTCGTGTCCGACTCTTTGCCACCCCATGGATGATAGCCTACCAGGCTCTGCATCCATGGGATTTTCCAGGCAAGAATACTGGAGTGGGCTGCCATTTCGTTCTCCAGGGGAATCTTCCCAACCCAGGGATCGAACCCAGGTCTCCAACATTGCAGATAGATGCTTTGCTGTCTGAGTCACCAAGGAAGACTTTCAATTATTATTTTTTAAATAACATAGAGCACTAAAATTCATAAATGTGAAAATTAAACAATAGCAAAAATGAAGTGTTAAGTATATAGACTGCTTAATATTTGATAGTATCCTTTATGATTTATCAGATTTAACTACTGAAATGAAGACAAATGCTTTCTGTTCCTATTATATAGTTCATCAAACTAAAAATTAAGGTAACCTAAAAACTACAGGAGGAGAAGGGGATGACAGAGGATGAGATGGCTGGATGGCATCACCAACTCGATGTATATGAGTCTGAGTGAACTCCGGGAGATGGCGATGGACAGGGAGGCCTGGCATGCTGTAATTCATGGGGTTGCAAAGAGTTCGACATGACTAATCGACTGAACTGAACTGAACTGAAAAACCACACATTACTAAAAATAATAAATAAGAATAAAATATGCATTTTCTGATTTAGATACACCATTTTCTTTTCAATGCCTGTTAGACACATTTATCCAGATTTTATAAAGGTGAATTATTGCAAAATATATAAAATATATTCTAAAATGCTCACTGACATCAGTTATTCATTCATTCATTTAACAAGCATTTTAAAAATATTTCCTAGGTTTCCTAGTTTTTTGCTAGTTGAAAAAAAAAAATAGCTTGTAGACTCATTAACATACTTAAATTAGTTGAAAGATCTTATAAGACATAGGCCTTAACATGTGTCAGCAACTTGTAAGGTAGAAAATGTGAAAGATCAATTTGGAGCAATATTAAACAGATAAATCTTCAAGGAAAACTGAGTTAGAAGCTGTGACTTATAGGAACTTAGATTAAATTTACAAAAAGAAAGTGGATTTTTAAAAAAGATGAATGAAGTGCAATATCTGTTATGTGTAGCCTTGTATAATTTGATTTGATTATTTCATTGGGCTGTTTACTAATACCAGAGAACAAATTGATTGATTGACTGATTTTGTATGTGTGTGTGTTAAGGTAAACACCTTGAATATTAAGAAGAGAAAGTAAGCCAAGTAACTAAAGGGAAAAATTAGGTTCGGAAAGCATGAAATGATAAAATAAAGGTGATATGTAAAAGGATTAATCAATCACTGACACAAGTATCATTAACACCTACTTGTTTTAAGGAAATAAGACGGGAATGTGGAAATTTAAAAAGCAGCAAAATAGCACACAAGATCCTTCAGGGTCTCCTTGGTTTACAAAAAGATGTGCTGAAGCAGGTAGATATGGATGTTCTTTCCAAAGCATTCAGGTGGTAACTCTTTTCCCACTGAACATTTCCATATTTTTAGACTGAATTGAGAGGTAGGCAGGTGCCATCTAGTTGAATATACAAAATTAAGGGCCCCTTGGTCCAGGACAGCAATTAACACAAAAGGCGTGAGGAGCCTGCAACACTGTGCTGAGGAGCTTGCATACAAATGTGCTGATGTTAGTAGAAGTTTGGTTGCTCATCCACGGAAAGAGATCTTTGCAGGTGAAGCCCTTGCTTGCTTCCAGACATAAGAGAGGAGGAGTGAAATTCCTGAAGGTTCTAAGAGACAAAGCAGTTGATTTGTAACTGAGCATGACTCTATGGGGCCTCCTTGGGACAGACACCTCACCTGTGTCCTCTGCCTGTTTTTTTTTTTTTTCCTAGAAAAGCTATAGTTACCCAGGACTCTCCTGAGTCACAAAAATATGACTCAGTAAATTATTTTTTATACGAGGATGTGACCACATACTGACAAAAGTAGCAGTTCAACTCGGAGAATTGGTAACAATTTAAACAGTAAATCAACCACATAGCAGTCATAGAATCTTTAGTCCCTCCTTGAAGTACCTAGATAACACTGTCTGGTGCACATTCTTGGGTTATTTTACAGATACTGAAACCTCTACCAAATGAAAGAAGTTAATTACTTGATGGTCATGAGCATGTATCCCCCAGCTCTACTGGATTCTGTTGATTGACAACAGTAACCCCTCTGACCCTACCCTGTTACCTCTCCATAAACCAGTCAGACAATTGTGCATGAATTGATCATGTACCCTGTCAACTCCTTTCTCTCATAATATCTTTTAAAAAGTTTCCTTGAAACCCATCAGGAATTTCAGTTTCTCTGAGCATAGCTGCCCTGGACTCCTTGTCTGGTACCTACTATAACACTGCATTTTCCTTCACCACAACCCTGTCAGAAATTGGCCTAACTGTCTTTGGGTAGCAGATTCAAGTCTGGTTCACTAAACAGATTCTTCCATTCAGCTTCCAAAATTAGACTATAATTTCTAAAGATCAACAGGTTTATCTTTTTTTGTTTTGTTTTTAATCTTTAAAACCCAGGAAAATGTTCAATAAGTCTTAGTTGGTGAATAGAGTAATAGAATAAAACTAAGTTGAGACACATTTATTTTATTGGATTTCTGTTTTTTTATGGTAAAATGGATATCTTTAATTACTCTTATGTTGCTGCTGCTGCTAAGTCACTTCAGTCGTGTCCAACTCTGTGCAATCCCATGAACGGCAACACACCAGGCTCTCCTGTCCCCGGGATTCTCCAGGCAAGAACACTGGAGCGGGTTGCCATTTCCTTCTCCAGTGCATGAAAGTGAAAAGTGAAAATGAAGTTGCTCAGTCGTGTCCGACTCTTAGCGACCCCATGGACTGCAGCCCACGCTCCTCTGTCCATGTGATTTTCCAGGCAAGAGTACTGGAGTGGGGTGCCATTGCCTTCTCTGACTCTTACGTTAGAATATCTCAAATGTGAGAATCAATAACTTTTATTAATTAAGGTTAATAGACATTTGATGGAGCTTCCCTGGTGGCTCAGACAGCCAGCTGGCGCTAATGGTAAAGAACTTGCCTGCCAATGCAGGAGATACAAGAGATGTGGGTATGACCCCTGGGTTGGGAAGATCCCCTGTTGCAAGGCAGAGCAACACATTCCAGTGTTCTTGCCTGGAGAATCCCATGGACAGAAGAACCTGGTGGGCTGCAATCCATAGAGTAACAAAGAGCTGGACATGACTGAGATGACTGAGGAAGCATGCATGACATGTGGTAAATAACACATGCCTCTGAACATGTATTTTCTATCCTTACAAATTTTTTAACAAATGAAAAAGTCATGTTATAAGTTCATTATATTATAATCAACTTTATACTCTAAACTAAAATACAGAATATCTTTAAAATATATAAAATTCCCTATTAAAGTTAATATTCTTGATATGATTTAAAAAATAAAATTTTCTAAAAAAATGTATGTATATGAAAATGCCTAAAAGTATAAATCTTCTAGACAACTATAATGAGAGAATAGAACTAATAACTAAATGACCAAATATAGGGGTATATTTTATTGATATTTATTTTATCAATCTTTGATTATATCTTTATAACATGTGCTTAGGAATTAGGTAAACCCAGTTCTCACTTTTCTTAAGCCATATAATTACTTAAACAATTAGATACTAAAGTGCATCAAATAAAAATTAATATTATTTAACTTGTTGAGTTATATTGAATAGCACAGATTATTGATTTCAATTTCTCAGTGTTATACTTGGTAAATTGTTTTAACAAATGATTTATATTTGTACTTCTTCTTCTTAGTATATTCAGTTCAGTTCAGTTCAGCTCAGTCGCTCAGTCGTGTCCAACTCTTTGTGACCCCACAAATCGCAGCACGCCAGGCCTCCCTGTCCATCAACAACTCCCGGAGTTCACTCAGACTCACGTCCATCGAGTCAGTGATGCCATCCAGCCATCTCATCCTAGGTCGTCCCCTTCTCCTCCTGCCTCCAGTCCCTCCCAACATCAAAGTTTTCTCCAATGAGTCAATTCTTCACATGAGGTGGCGAAAGTACTGAAGTTTCAGCTTTAGCATCATTCCTTCCAAAGAAATACCAGGGTTTTCTCCTTCAGAATGGACTGGCTGGATTTCCTTGCAGTCCAAGGGACTCTCAAGAGTCTTCTCCAACACCACAGTTAAAAAGCATCTGGCGCTCAGCCTTCTTCACAGTCCAACTCTCACATCCATGCATGACTACTGGAAAAACCATAGCCTTGACTAGACAGACCTTAGTTGACAAAGTAATGTCTCTGCTTTTGAATATGCTATCTATGTTGGTCATAACTTTTCTTCCAAGGAGTAAGCGTCTTCTAATTTCATGGCTGCAGTCACCATCTGCACTGATTTTGGAGCCCTCCAAAACAAAGTCTGACAATGTTTCCACTGTTTCTCCATCTATTTCCCATGAAGTGATGGGACCAGATGCCATGATCTTCATTTTCTGAATGTTGAGCTTTAAGCCAACTTTTTCACCCTCCTCATTCACTTTCATCAAGAGGCTTTTGAGTTCCTCTTCACTTCCTGCCGTACGGGTGGTGTCAGCTGCATTTCTGAGGTTACTGATATTTCTCCTGGCAGTCTTGATTCTAGCTTGTATTTCCTCCAGTCCAGCATTTCTCATGATGTCCTCTGCATAGAAGTTAAATAAGCAGGGTGACAATATACAGCCTTGACGTACTCCTTTTCCTATTT
>SJYX01008976.1:406915-432176 GCA_006410675.1 Oreotragus oreotragus
GTGTTGACCATCTGGTGATGTCCATGTGTAGAGTCTTCTCTTGTGTTGTTGGAAGAGGGTGTTTGCTATGATCAGTGCATTTTCTTGGCAAAATTCTATTAGTCTTTGCCCTGCTTCATTCTGCATTCCAAGGCCAAATTTGCCTGTTACTCCAGGTGTTTCTTGACTTCCTACTTTTGCATTCCAGTCCCCTATAATGAAAAGGACATCTTTTTTAGGTGTTAATTGTAAAAGGTCTTGTAGGTCTTCATAGAACCGTTCAACTTCAGCTTCTTCAGCGTTACTGGTTGGGGCATAGACTTGAATAACTGCAATATTGAATGGTTTGCCTTGGAGATGAACAGAGATCATTCTGTCGTTTTTGAGACTGCATCCAAGTATTGCATTTTGGGCTCTTTTGTTGACCATGATGGCTACTCCGTTTCTTCTGAGGAATTCCTGCTTGCAGTAGTAGATATAATGGTCATCTGCATTAAATTTACCCATTCCAGTCCATTTTAGTTTGCTGATTCCTAGAATGTCGACATTCACCCTTGCCATCTCTTGTTTGACCACTTCCACTTTGCCTTGATTCATGGACCTGACATTCCAGGTTCCTATGTAATATTGCTCTTTACAGCATTGGATCTTGCTTCTATTACCAGTCACATCAGAACTGGGTATTGTTTTTGCTTTGGCCTCATCTTTTCATTCTTTATGGAGTTATTTCTCCTCTGATATCCAGGTCAGGGGCGGTGGCTGAGAGGAGGTACCTTGCGTCCGAGGTCAGTGGCAGCTGGGAGGAGCTACCCCACATTTGAGGTCAGGGGTGGCGGCCGAGAGGAGACACCCTGCGTCCGAGTTCAGGAGCAGTGGCTGAGAGGAGCTATCCTGAATCCGAAGTCAGGGGCAGCCGGGAGGAGACACCCTGCATCCAAGGTCAGGGGAGGCCGGCAGAAGCCACCTCAGGCCAGAAGCCAGGGGAGGTGACCCTGAAGAACCACCCTGAACCTGAGGCCAGGGGAGGCGGCTGGGAGGAGCCACCCATGCCCGAAGCCAGGGCTGGTGGCCCAGAGGAACTACCTGAGGAGAGATGGCTGCACAGGCGCAGGAGGGCCTAGAGGAGCTATCCCACGTTGAAGGTCAGGAACGGTGGTGGTATGGAGATACCCCTTGTCCAAGGTAAGGAGTAGCAGCTGTGCTTTGTTGGAGCAGGCTTGAAGAGATACCCCACGCCCAAGGTAAGAGAAACCCAAGTAAGATGGTAGGTGTTGCAAGAGGGCATCAGAGGGCAGACACACTGAAGCCATACTCACAGAAAACTAGTCAATCTGATCACACTAGGACCACAGCTTTGTCTTAATCAATGAAACCAAGCCTTGCCTGCAGGGCAACCCAAGGCGGGCGGGTCATGGTGGAGAGGTCTGACAGAATGTGGTCCACTGGAGAAGAGAATGGCAAGCCACTTCAGTATTCTTGCCTTGAGAACCCCAGGAACAGTATGAAAAGGCAAAATGATAGGATACCAAAAGAGGAACTCCCCAGGTCATTTAAGTCATTAAGTTGCTTGGTCAGTTGTGTCCAACTCTTTGTGAACCCATGGACTGTAGTCCACCATGTTCCTCTGTCCATGGGATTTTCCAGGCAAGAGTACTGGAGTGGGTTGCCATTTCCTTCTCCAGGGGTCTTCCTGACCCAGGGATCAAACCCAGGTGTCCCGCATTGCAGGTAGATGCTTTAACCTCTGAGCCACCAGCCCAATATGCTACTGGAGATCAGAGGAGAAATAACTCCAGAAAGAATGAAGGGATGGAGCCAAGGCAAAAACAATACCCTAATAGCAAGGCCAGACAAAGATATTACAAGAAAAGAAAACTGCAGACTAATATTTCTCATGGATAATGATGCAAAAATCCTGAACAAAATATTAGGAGATTTAATCCAACAATAAAATAACTCCAGAAAGAATGAAGGGATGGAGCCAAGGCAAAAACAATACCCTAATAGCAAGGCCAGACAAAGATATTACAAGAAAAGAAAACTGCAGACTAATATTTCTCATGGATAATGATGCAAAAATCCTGAACAAAATATTAGGAGATTTAATCCAACAATGTATAAAAGGACCCACCACAACCAAGTAGGATTTATCTTTGTTATACAAGGCTAGTTTAAGATTCAAAACTCACTAATGCAATCCATCATGTTTTTTAAGCTAAAGAAGAAAAAAAATCAAATGATAATATTAAAAAATACAAGAAAAGCATTTGACAAAACCCAATACCAGTGATGATAAAAGAAGAAGTACTTTCAGTAACTAAAAAGAGAGAACTTCCTCAACTTCCTGAAGAATATCTACAAAAGTCTACAATTAGATGATATTTAATGATAATTAGATGATATTTAATATTTAAAGCTTCAAGTGGGAAACTTGAAGCTTTCCCACTAAGAAAAACAGAAGGAAAGTATATCCAGTTTCCACTTTTTTTCAAGACTTCATATGATGTATATATCTTCTATAAATGCATACAATATAGTTCCATGTGCACACAAATGCTATAAAATATGACCAATCTGCAGACTAATAAACAACATTCCTCCACTACATTATACTGAATGATTATAGAAATCGAATATAAAATGTGATTTACATNGTATATCCAGTTTCCACTTTTTTTCAAGACTTCATATGATGTATATATCTTCTATAAATGCATACAATATAGTTCCATGTGCACACAAATGCTATAAAATATGACCAATCTGCAGACTAATAAACAACATTCCTCCACTACATTATACTGAATGATTATAGAAATCGAATATAAAATGTGATTTACATTCTTCATAAATTGTTGTACTTTTGATGTGCAGTGTCATTTTACTAGTGTTGAGTTTTTAAAATTATTTTGTAGTGAATTAGCATATTTTAATTCTTTGTATAAACATTTAGAAGACTGTCAATGAGTATATTCACATTTAAGATACACTGCCAAGCAGTACTCATGGTTTAGCAACCTTATATAACATTTTAATGTGATTATCTATTTCTCTATATTCTGGATATAATGGGCATTATTACTTTAAAGTGATTAAGGTTAAAAAATAGAAACAACAAAATTCAAACATTTTAAGAGACAGAACTGTAATTTGAAAAAGTGTAACTGGCATTTGGGGATATAGTCAATGAAGATTCAGTTCAGTCCTGTCCAAGTCTTTGTGACCCCATGGACTGCAGCACGACAGGATTCCCTGTCCATCGCCAACTCCCAGAGATTGCTCAGACTCATGACAGTCAAGTCGGTGATGCAATCCAGCCATCTCATCCTCTTCTCCACCTGTCATCAATCTTCCCAGCATCAGAATTGTTCCCAATAAGTCAGTTCTTCCCATCAGGTAGTCAAAGTTTTGGAGTTTCAGCTTCAGTATCATTTCTTCCAATGAATATTCAGGACTGATTTTCTTTATGATGGACTGGTTCAAACTCCTTGCAGACCAAGGGAAACTCAAGAGTCTTCTCCAACACCACAGTTCAAAAGCATCATTCTTTGGCGCTCAGCTTTCTCTATACTCCAACTTTCACATCCATACATGACTACTGGAAAAACCACAACTTTGACTATATGGACTTGTTGGCAAAGTAATGTCTCTGCTTTTTAGTGTGCTGTCCAGGTTGCTCATAACTTTTCTTCTGAGGAGCAAGTGTCTTTTAATTTCATGGCTGCAGTAACGATCTGCAGTGATTTTGGAGCCCAAGAAAATAGTCTGTCACTGTTCCCATTGTTCCCCATATTTTCCATGGAGCAATGGGACAGGACACCATGTTCTTAGTTTTTTGAATGTTGAATTTTAAGCCAACATTATCACTCTCCTATTTCATTTTCATCAAGAGGCCCTTTAGTTCTTTCTTTTCTGCCGTAAGGGTGATATCATCTGCATATCGGAGATAATTAATGTTTCTCCCGGCAATCTTAATACCAGCTTGTGCTTCATCCAGCCCAGCACTGCACAGGATATACTCTGCATATAAGTTAAATAAGCAGGATGACAATAACATTTATTGTATGTTTATTAACTATCTGTGAATGTGGATTTCAGTCTGTATGCCCTCTGATGATAAGGGACTGAAAACCACAATCACAGACAACTAACCAGTCTGATCACATGGACCACAGCCTTGTATAACCCAGTGAGACTATGAGCCATGCTGTGTAGGGGCACCCAAGATGGATGGGTCATGGTAGAGAGTTCTGACAAAATGTGGTACACTGGAGAAGGGAGTGGCAAACCACTTCAGTATTCTTGCCTTTAGAACCCCATGAACAGTATGAAAATGCAAAAAAAAAAAAAAAAAAGACACTGAAAGATGAAGTCCCCAGGTAGGTAGGTGCCCAATATGCCACTGGAGATCAGTGGAGAAATAACTCCATAAAGAATGAAGAGATAGAGCTAAAGCAAAAACACCATACAGTTGCAGATTTGACTGGTGATGGAAGTAAAGTCCAATGCTGTAAAGAGCAATATTGTTTAGAAACCTGGAATGTTAGGTCCATGAATCAAGGCAAATTGGAAATGGTCAAAGAGGAAATGGCAAGAGAGAAGATTGACATTTTAGGAATCAGTGAGCTAAAATGGAATGAAATGGGGAAATTTAACTCAGATGACCATTATATCTACTACTGTGGTCAAGAATCCCTTAGAAGAAACGGAGTAACCACCATAGTCAACAAAAGAGTCTGAAATACAGAACTTGGATGCAATCTCAAAAATGACAGAATGATCTTTGTTCATTTCCAAGGCAAACCATTCAATATCACAGCAATCAAAGCATAGACCCTGACCAGTAATGCTAAAGAAGGTGAAGTCGAACGGTTCTATGAAGACCTTTTAGAANTTGGATGCAATCTCAAAAATGACAGAATGATCTTTGTTCATTTCCAAGGCAAACCATTCAATATCACAGCAATCAAAGCATAGACCCTGACCAGTAATGCTAAAGAAGGTGAAGTCGAACGGTTCTATGAAGACCTTTTAGAACTGAAAGCCCAAAAATATATCCTTTGCATTATAGGGGACTGGAATACAAAAGTAAGGAGTTAAGAAACACCCAGGAGTAACAGGCAAATTTGGCTTTGGAACACAGAATGAAAGAGAGCAAAGGCTAATAGGGTTTCATTATGAGAATGCACTGGTCATAGCAAGCACCCTCTTCCAACAACACAAGAGAAGATTCTACACATGGGCATCACCACATGGTCAATACCAAAATCAGATTGATTATATTCTTTTCAGCCAAAGATGGAAAAGCTCTATACAATCAGCGAAAAACAAGACGAGGAGCTGACTGTGGCTCAGATCATGAACTTCTATTGCCAAATTCAGACTTAAATTGAAGAAAGTAGGGAAAACCACTAGACCATTCAGGTATGACCTAAATCAAATCCCTTATGATTATACAGTGGAAGTAAGAAATTTATTCAATGGATCAGATCTGATAGACTATGAAGAACTATGGGTGAAGGTTCATCACATTGTACAAGAAACAGTGATCAAGGCCATCCCCAAGAAAAAGAAATGCAAAAAGACAAAACGGATGTCTGAGGAGGCCTTGAAAATAACTATGAAAGGAAGAGAAGTGAAAGGCAAAGGAGGAAAGGAATATATACCCATTTGAATGCAGAATTCCAAAGAATAGCAAGGAGAGATAAGAAAGCCTTCCTCAGTGATCAGTGCAAAAAAATAGAGGAAAAGAACAGAATGGGAAAGACTAGACATATCTTAAAAAAAACTAGAGATACCAAGGAAATATTTCAAGCAAAGATCAGCTCAATAAAGGACAGAGATGTATAAAAATAAGAGAAGCAAAAGATATTAAGAAGAGATGGGAAGAACACAGTGAAGATCAATACAAAAAAGATCTGCATGGCCCAGGTAACCAAGACTAGACATATTTTAAAAAAAACTAGAGATACCAAGGAAATATTTCAAGCAAAGATCAGCTCAATAAAGGACAGAGATGTATAAAAATAAGAGAAGCAAAAGATATTAAGAAGAGATGGGAAGAACACAGTGAAGATCAATACAAAAAAGATCTGCATGGCCCAGGTAACCACTATTTTAAGATCACTCACCTAGAGCCAGACATCCTGGAATGAAAAGTCAAGTGGGCCTTAGGAAGCATTACTATGAACAAAGCTAGTGGAGGTGATGGGAATCCAGGTGAACTATTTCAAATCCTAAAAGATAATGTTGTGAAAGTGCTGCATTCAATATGTCAGCAAATTTGGAAAACTCAACAGTGGCCACTGGACTGGAAAAGTTAAGTTTTTATTCCAATCCCAAAGAAAGGCAATGCCAAAGAATGCTCAAACTACTGCATAATTGCACTCATCTCACATGCTAGCAAAGTAATGCTCAAAATTCTACAAGCCACTTTAATAGTACATGAAGCATGAACTTCCAGAGGTTCAAGCTGGATTTAGAAAAGGAAGAGGAATCAGAGATCAAATTGCCAACATCTTCTGTATGAGTAAAAAGCAAAAGAGTTCCAGAAAAACATCTACTTCTGCTTTATTGATTATGCTAAAGCTTTTGACTTGGTGGATCACCACAAACTGTGGAAAATTCCGAAAGAGATGGGAATACTAGATCATCTGACCTGCTTCCTGAGAAATCTGTATGCAGGTGAAGACAACAGTTAGAATTGGACATGGAACAACAGACTGGGTACAAATCAGAAAGGTGTACATCGAGGCTGTATATTGTCACCATGCTTATTTTACTTATATGCAGAGTACATCATGAGAAACGCTGGGCTGGAAGAAGCACAAGCTGGAATCAAGATTCCCGGGGGACATATCAATAACCTCAGATGTGCAGATGATACCAGCCTTATGGCAAAAATGAAGAATTAAAGAGCTTCTTGATGAAAGTGAAAGAGGAGAGTGAAAAAGTTGGCTTCAAGCTCAACATTCAGAAAATTAAGATCATGGCATCTAGTCCCTTCATTTCATGTAAAATAGGTGGGAAAAAGTGTCAGACCTCACTTTTGGGGGCTCCAAAATCACGGCAGATGGTGACCACAGCCATGAAATTAAAAGATGCTTGCTCCTTGGAAGAAAAGTTATGACCAACCTAGACAGCATATTAAAACAGTGACTAAAGAAAGCTGAGCACTGAAGAATTGATGCTTTTGAACTGTCATGTTGGAGAAGATTCTTGAGAGTCCCTTGGAAACAGCCAGGAGATCCAACCAGTCATACTAAAGGAAATCAGTCCTGAATATTCATTTGAAGTACTGATGCTGAAGCTGAAATTCCAATACTTTGGCCACCTGTTGCAAATGACTGACTCTTTTGTAAAGACCCTGATGCTGGGAAAGATTGAAGGCGGTAGGAGAAGGGAACGACAGAATAGGAGATGGTTGGCTGGCATCACCTACTCAATTGATGTGAGTTTGAGCAAACTCTGGGATTTGCTGATGGATAGCAAGGACTGGTGTACTGTAGTCCATGGGGTCATAAGCAGTTAGACACAAGTGAGTGACTGAACTGAACTATCTGTATTTTTCTCTTATAAATTACAGTTTAGAACATTTTGCCTATTTTCACTGTGACTTTCTCCTGATTTACTTCTATCTTTTAATTAGCTGTTAGCATTTTTAAGAATATAAAAATAATTGTAATATTTGTGTTTTATCAGTTCAATTATTAGTCTGAAACTTTAGGGGAGAACATATATATTTTTATTGTTGGATGATTTAAAATTTTAGTAACTCAATGTGACAATTAGATAGACTAATTCATATTATTCTTTGTATTTATGTTATTGACGTCTATTTTGTATGTAGTAATCTACCCCCATTTTCAATGAATTTTGCAAGAATCTTTAGAAAGTTATGCACTGATATATTTGTTACCACAATCAAGATATAAGAATTTCCTCTATTCCAAATGTTTCCCTCATACTACTTACCAACTAACAATGATTTCAATCCCAGTACTTAAACATCCATCAATCTAGTTTTTCTTACTATAGATTGATTACCTTTGCTTTTTTAAAATTTTTATATAAGTGAATTCATACAGTATCTACTCTTCAGTCAATGGCTTTTTTACTTGGTCTGACTCTTTGCAACCCCATGGACTCTAGCCCACCAAGCTCCTCTGTTCATGGAATTCTCCAGGCAAGAACACTGGATTTCGTTGCCATTTCCTTCTTCAGGGGATGTTCCCAACCCAGGGATCAAATCCAGCCTCCCACATTGCAGGCAGATTCTTTACCATCTGAGCCACGAGAGAAGATTTATTTTACTCAGTTTATGATTTTAATACTGAGTCATGAGGTTGCATCTGTACATTTTTCTCTTACAGTTGTTGACTACTATCCCATTATGGGGCTATAGCAACTGTCTATCCATTAGCATGCTGATAGAAATCAAGTTGTTTCTCATTTGTGTTATTAGAACTTTATTATATATATGGAATTTAGAAAGATGGTAATGAGGACCCTGCATGCAAGACAGCAAAAAAGATACAGATGTGTAGAGCGGACTTATGGACTCTGAGGGAGAAGGAGAGGGAGAGGGAGAGGGAGGGATGATTTGGGAGAATAGCATTGAAATATGTATACTATCATGTAAGAAATGAATTGCCAGTCTATGTTCAATGCAGGATGCAGGATGCTTGGGGCTGGTGAGTAAACAGAGAGAAGGATGTCCCAAATTTAAAGGAATAGAGTGAATATTTACATCTTAAAAAAGCATGTATATCTATTCTTTGATTTTACCAAGAGTAAAAGTTATCAATTTACTGAAATTCATTTATATCATGTAAATGATGCTAAACCTGTGACTGTGGAAGTATGGAAAAGAGATTAAATAGTTAGTTCAAAATTAAAGATCTTTTAAAAATAAATGGAGAAATTTCCAAAAGTTGTATGTGAGTCATATTTATTTCTATGTTTTATTATGATTGATTTCAATAAAAATTTTTATTTAGAAACAAAATTTATAAAAAAAGGTTTTAGAAGAAAAAATCACTCTTTTGAATGTTAACTGCTGCTGTTGCTCAGTCACTTCATTCGTGTCCGACTCTGTGCGACCCCAAATTTAGCATCCCTCGACACTGTCTATACATTTTTCTCCTTACTATGGAACCACATGATTGCTTTAGAGAGGATGGAAAACATCTGTATAAGAAAGCAACTGTGGAATATCCATTTCTTATCATATTTTCTCATTTCATATTTTCTCATTTGTTTCTTGGCGACCTAAGACACCATATGGTGTCTGGATTGAGTCGATATAAAATTAAAAATCACAGAAATAACGTATTTTTAAAAAAATAATACTATGCTTTCATTTTTTATCAACTTTTCAATGCTTTTTGTAAAATCAAGAGGTGTTTTTTTCAATAAATATTTGTATACAGGTTTTTGATTCCTCAATTCAGTTGCTCAGTCATGTCTGACTTTTTGAGACCCCATGGACTGCAGCATGCCAAATTTCCCTGTCCATCACCAACTCTCGGAGCTTGCTTAAACTCATGTCCATCGAGTTGGTGATGCCATCCAAGTATCTCATCTTCTGTTGTTCCCTTCTCCTCCTGCCTTCAATCTTTCTCAGAATTATGGTTTTTTCCAATGAGTCCTAGATAGAAACAATTAACTATAAAAATAATGACATATTTGTCGATAGAATGATTATATATCCATTTTAGAAAGATATTAGAGGGTTGTGTGTGAAATATATTATCTCCTTTAGAAAAAGTGTATAAAGCATAAAATCAGGATGATGGCAAACTTACAAGTGATATGAATGACCATAAAAATATCTAATATAAAATAAAATATGAAAATTTTAGAAATATTATTTAGTAAAATAAAATTTGATTTGCCTAAGGGTACTTTATAATTATCTTAATTCAAAATATACATATCTCAGCAGAAAAAAATATGTATGTCAAGTTGTTTGACTAAAAAGACAGGTTTATGGTATCATGAAATACCGTAGGTGATTTAGGAAGGTGATTTAGAAGTACAAAGTTTTCAAATATTTCTATGGTTTATGGTATCATGAAATACGATAGGTGATTTAGAAAGGTGATTTAGAAGTACAAAGTTTTCAAATATTTTTATATGTTTGCCTATTCATTGATATGCACTTATTAATTAATTTTTGTAAAATTAACCTTAAAAATACATTAACAGTTTAGTGTGAAAGGTTTCAGTTTCAGCTCTGATATGTAAAAATCTCGAGAGTCATCACTTTCATCATTACAAGAAATTAGCTAAATAAAATGAACCAATTTTCTTTGATCCATCAAATATTTGATATCACAGAATAAATCACAACTTCAAAATATTGACAATATTGGTGAATGGAAATGACAGTTTTTTAAATACCATTAAAATAGGAGATTTTACTTAAGCAAGCACAAATAAAAATAAACTTTGGCAGTATTAATTGATAACATAAATGTACATGTGAATTTGAATGATTGTTTAGTTCAAAACAATAAAAGCAAATTCTAAAGAATTTGCTTACAATTTTGGGTAGTGTTAGATTAATTCAGACAAACAAAAACAGTAGAACCATAAAAGTGCTACTGCTTTTAAGCTGGTAGAGCTAAGAGGTAGATCAAAATAGATTAAAAAGAAGTCAAACATGATCAGTTCTGTATAAGCAACTCTTTTGCAACCTTCCTGTTTGCTCATTCTGTTCCTCTAATCTTAAGAGAACCTAATTATAGAAATGAGGTCACTAGGCAATTTAACCTAACTTCTGAATTATGCTCTACTGAATACACTCGCTTTCCCTAGCCTGTTGATTCTTTTTCTAGATTAGAGAAGTAAAAATGAATACTTAAGTAGCTGAATAATTGCTAATTATCCACCCCCAGCAGCCTTCTTAGCGCTCTTGCAAGCAAATCACTTGGGCAAAGTAGGATCTGAAGAAAGACCATGAGGAGTCAGGCAGTCTGCACACAGTGGAAAATGATGCAGAACCTAATCTCTTACCCCAGTAATTCACTGAAATTCTCTCCCACTTTCCCTTTCAAAACCATCATGGGCAAGCAGAATCTTCGTTTATTTAGAACATGAGTCTGCCTACTCCCCAGGTTTATGATTTCCTGATTTAAGCAAACTTTGCTTTCTAACCAACACTTGTCTCTCAAGTATTGTTTCTTTTGAGCAGTGATCAGGCTCACTCAAGTTCAGTAACAATGTCTCAAGTGTACCTACATTGCAAATATTTGATCTTGATTGTTGTCTCTTCTATTTGACAACTGAAGAGTCACTGATTTTTCCAATTCTGGATTAATCCATTCCTGACTGAGTTTTGCTTGCATTTTCAAATCCATCTCTCATGGTATTTAAAAGCTAAACCCCAATGATTTACTTGGTACTTATTTTCTGTTATGTGGAATAATCTCCATTGAAATCAGCAAAGCTTAGAGAGAATGTCTTTATACCTTTTTATTATTATCGATTATTTTTAGCTAATGAGTAAATATCTACTGATTTCATAAGTTTTAGACAGTTCCTAAAAGTTATACTTAAATGTATACAATATTATGATAGCTTACACAATCATATCACTCTCTTAAAATAAATTATTTCTTACAGTATTTATGTAATGATATTGAGATATTCTGGTTCTTAGGCCCTTGATCTGTGTTGCACTTCTTTGACATCTTAAAATACTTTTAATATAATTTTTTATTTTTTTAATTTATTTTTGGCTACACTGGGTCTTTGTTGCAGCATATAGAGTTTCTCTGGTTATAGCACATGGGGGCTTCTCTCCCTTCTCATTGTTGAGGCTTCTTTTGTTGCTGTGCACAGGCTCTGGGGCATATCTGTCTCTTATACACATCTAGATGTGTATAAGAGACAGCTGTTGCTCAGTCACTTCATTCGTGTCCGACTCTGTGCGACCCCAAATTTAGCATCCCTCGACACTGTCTATACATTTTTCTCCTTACTATGGAACCACATGATTGCTTTAGAGAGGATGGAAAACATCTGTATAAGAAAGCAACTGTGGAATATCCATTTCTTATCATATTTTCTCATTTCATATTTTCTCATTTGTTTCTTGGCGACCTAAGACACCATATGGTGTCTGGATTGAGTCGATATAAAATTAAAAATCACAGAAATAACGTATTTTTAAAAAAATAATACTATGCTTTCATTTTTTATCAACTTTTCAATGCTTTTTGTAAAATCAAGAGGTGTTTTTTTCAATAAATATTTGTATACAGGTTTTTGATTCCTCAATTCAGTTGCTCAGTCATGTCTGACTTTTTGAGACCCCATGGACTGCAGCATGCCAAATTTCCCTGTCCATCACCAACTCTCGGAGCTTGCTTAAACTCATGTCCATCGAGTTGGTGATGCCATCCAAGTATCTCATCTTCTGTTGTTCCCTTCTCCTCCTGCCTTCAATCTTTCTCAGAATTATGGTTTTTTCCAATGAGTCCTAGATAGAAACAATTAACTATAAAAATAATGACATATTTGTCGATAGAATGATTATATATCCATTTTAGAAAGATATTAGAGGGTTGTGTGTGAAATATATTATCTCCTTTAGAAAAAGTGTATAAAGCATAAAATCAGGATGATGGCAAACTTACAAGTGATATGAATGACCATAAAAATATCTAATATAAAATAAAATATGAAAATTTTAGAAATATTATTTAGTAAAATAAAATTTGATTTGCCTAAGGGTACTTTATAATTATCTTAATTCAAAATATACATATCTCAGCAGAAAAAAATATGTATGTCAAGTTGTTTGACTAAAAAGACAGGTTTATGGTATCATGAAATACCGTAGGTGATTTAGGAAGGTGATTTAGAAGTACAAAGTTTTCAAATATTTCTATGGTTTATGGTATCATGAAATACGATAGGTGATTTAGAAAGGTGATTTAGAAGTACAAAGTTTTCAAATATTTTTATATGTTTGCCTATTCATTGATATGCACTTATTAATTAATTTTTGTAAAATTAACCTTAAAAATACATTAACAGTTTAGTGTGAAAGGTTTCAGTTTCAGCTCTGATATGTAAAAATCTCGAGAGTCATCACTTTCATCATTACAAGAAATTAGCTAAATAAAATGAACCAATTTTCTTTGATCCATCAAATATTTGATATCACAGAATAAATCACAACTTCAAAATATTGACAATATTGGTGAATGGAAATGACAGTTTTTTAAATACCATTAAAATAGGAGATTTTACTTAAGCAAGCACAAATAAAAATAAACTTTGGCAGTATTAATTGATAACATAAATGTACATGTGAATTTGAATGATTGTTTAGTTCAAAACAATAAAAGCAAATTCTAAAGAATTTGCTTACAATTTTGGGTAGTGTTAGATTAATTCAGACAAACAAAAACAGTAGAACCATAAAAGTGCTACTGCTTTTAAGCTGGTAGAGCTAAGAGGTAGATCAAAATAGATTAAAAAGAAGTCAAACATGATCAGTTCTGTATAAGCAACTCTTTTGCAACCTTCCTGTTTGCTCATTCTGTTCCTCTAATCTTAAGAGAACCTAATTATAGAAATGAGGTCACTAGGCAATTTAACCTAACTTCTGAATTATGCTCTACTGAATACACTCGCTTTCCCTAGCCTGTTGATTCTTTTTCTAGATTAGAGAAGTAAAAATGAATACTTAAGTAGCTGAATAATTGCTAATTATCCACCCCCAGCAGCCTTCTTAGCGCTCTTGCAAGCAAATCACTTGGGCAAAGTAGGATCTGAAGAAAGACCATGAGGAGTCAGGCAGTCTGCACACAGTGGAAAATGATGCAGAACCTAATCTCTTACCCCAGTAATTCACTGAAATTCTCTCCCACTTTCCCTTTCAAAACCATCATGGGCAAGCAGAATCTTCGTTTATTTAGAACATGAGTCTGCCTACTCCCCAGGTTTATGATTTCCTGATTTAAGCAAACTTTGCTTTCTAACCAACACTTGTCTCTCAAGTATTGTTTCTTTTGAGCAGTGATCAGGCTCACTCAAGTTCAGTAACAATGTCTCAAGTGTACCTACATTGCAAATATTTGATCTTGATTGTTGTCTCTTCTATTTGACAACTGAAGAGTCACTGATTTTTCCAATTCTGGATTAATCCATTCCTGACTGAGTTTTGCTTGCATTTTCAAATCCATCTCTCATGGTATTTAAAAGCTAAACCCCAATGATTTACTTGGTACTTATTTTCTGTTATGTGGAATAATCTCCAT
Organism: Oreotragus oreotragus; assembly: GCA_006410675.1. Classification (NCBI taxonomy): domain Eukaryota; kingdom Metazoa; phylum Chordata; class Mammalia; order Artiodactyla; family Bovidae; genus Oreotragus; species Oreotragus oreotragus. Next base: position 421,171 of record SJYX01008976.1, read on the forward strand.
TGAAATCAGCAAAGCTTAGAGAGAATGTCTTTATACCTTTTTATTATTATCGATTATTTTTAGCTAATGAGTAAATATCTACTGATTTCATAAGTTTTAGACAGTTCCTAAAAGTTATACTTAAATGTATACAATATTATGATAGCTTACACAATCATATCACTCTCTTAAAATAAATTATTTCTTACAGTATTTATGTAATGATATTGAGATATTCTGGTTCTTAGGCCCTTGATCTGTGTTGCACTTCTTTGACATCTTAAAATACTTTTAATATAATTTTTTATTTTTTTAATTTATTTTTGGCTACACTGGGTCTTTGTTGCAGCATATAGAGTTTCTCTGGTTATAGCACATGGGGGCTTCTCTCCCTTCTCATTGTTGAGGCTTCTTTTGTTGCTGTGCACAGGCTCTGGGGCATATCTGTCTCTTATACACATCTAGATGTGTATAAGAGACAGCTGTTGCTCAGTCACTTCATTCGTGTCCGACTCTGTGCGACCCCAAATTTAGCATCCCTCGACACTGTCTATACATTTTTCTCCTTACTATGGAACCACATGATTGCTTTAGAGAGGATGGAAAACATCTGTATAAGAAAGCAACTGTGGAATATCCATTTCTTATCATATTTTCTCATTTCATATTTTCTCATTTGTTTCTTGGCGACCTAAGACACCATATGGTGTCTGGATTGAGTCGATATAAAATTAAAAATCACAGAAATAACGTATTTTTAAAAAAATAATACTATGCTTTCATTTTTTATCAACTTTTCAATGCTTTTTGTAAAATCAAGAGGTGTTTTTTTCAATAAATATTTGTATACAGGTTTTTGATTCCTCAATTCAGTTGCTCAGTCATGTCTGACTTTTTGAGACCCCATGGACTGCAGCATGCCAAATTTCCCTGTCCATCACCAACTCTCGGAGCTTGCTTAAACTCATGTCCATCGAGTTGGTGATGCCATCCAAGTATCTCATCTTCTGTTGTTCCCTTCTCCTCCTGCCTTCAATCTTTCTCAGAATTATGGTTTTTTCCAATGAGTCCTAGATAGAAACAATTAACTATAAAAATAATGACATATTTGTCGATAGAATGATTATATATCCATTTTAGAAAGATATTAGAGGGTTGTGTGTGAAATATATTATCTCCTTTAGAAAAAGTGTATAAAGCATAAAATCAGGATGATGGCAAACTTACAAGTGATATGAATGACCATAAAAATATCTAATATAAAATAAAATATGAAAATTTTAGAAATATTATTTAGTAAAATAAAATTTGATTTGCCTAAGGGTACTTTATAATTATCTTAATTCAAAATATACATATCTCAGCAGAAAAAAATATGTATGTCAAGTTGTTTGACTAAAAAGACAGGTTTATGGTATCATGAAATACCGTAGGTGATTTAGGAAGGTGATTTAGAAGTACAAAGTTTTCAAATATTTCTATGGTTTATGGTATCATGAAATACGATAGGTGATTTAGAAAGGTGATTTAGAAGTACAAAGTTTTTAAATATTTTTATATGTTTGCCTATTCATTGATATGCACTTATTAATTAATTTTTGTAAAATTAACCTTAAAAATACATTAACAGTTTAGTGTGAAAGGTTTCAGTTTCAGCTCTGATATGTAAAAATCTCGAGAGTCATCACTTTCATCATTACAAGAAATTAGCTAAATAAAATGAACCAATTTTCTTTGATCCATCAAATATTTGATATCACAGAATAAATCACAACTTCAAAATATTGACAATATTGGTGAATGGAAATGACAGTTTTTTAAATACCATTAAAATAGGAGATTTTACTTAAGCAAGCACAAATAAAAATAAACTTTGGCAGTATTAATTGATAACATAAATGTACATGTGAATTTGAATGATTGTTTAGTTCAAAACAATAAAAGCAAATTCTAAAGAATTTGCTTACAATTTTGGGTAGTGTTAGATTAATTCAGACAAACAAAAACAGTAGAACCATAAAAGTGCTACTGCTTTTCAGCTGGTAGAGCTAAGAGGTAGATCAAAATAGATTAAAAAGAAGTCAAACATGATCAGTTCTGTATAAGCAACTCTTTTGCAACCTTCCTGTTTGCTCATTCTGTTCCTCTAATCTTAAGAGAACCTAATTATAGAAATGAGGTCACTAGGCAATTTAACCTAACTTCTGAATTATGCTCTACTGAATACACTCGCTTTCCCTAGCCTGTTGATTCTTTTTCTAGATTAGAGAAGTAAAAATGAATACTTAAGTAGCTGAATAATTGCTAATTATCCACCCCCAGCAGCCTTCTTAGCGCTCTTGCAAGCAAATCACTTGGGCAAAGTAGGATCTGAAGAAAGACCATGAGGAGTCAGGCAGTCTGCACACAGTGGAAAATGATGCAGAACCTAATCTCTTACCCCAGTAATTCACTGAAATTCTCTCCCACTTTCCCTTTCAAAACCATCATGGGCAAGCAGAATCTTCGTTTATTTAGAACATGAGTCTGCCTACTCCCCAGGTTTATGATTTCCTGATTTAAGCAAACTTTGCTTTCTAACCAACACTTGTCTCTCAAGTATTGTTTCTTTTGAGCAGTGATCAGGCTCACTCAAGTTCAGTAACAATGTCTCAAGTGTACCTACATTGCAAATATTTGATCTTGATTGTTGTCTCTTCTATTTGACAACTGAAGAGTCACTGATTTTTCCAATTCTGGATTAATCCATTCCTGACTGAGTTTTGCTTGCATTTTCAAATCCATCTCTCATGGTATTTAAAAGCTAAACCCCAATGATTTACTTGGTACTTATTTTCTGTTATGTGGAATAATCTCCATTGAAATCAGCAAAGCTTAGATAGAATGTCTTTATACCTTTTTATTATTATCGATTATTTTTAGCTAATGAGTAAATATCTACTGATTTCATAAGTTTTAGACAGTTCCTAAAAGTTATACTTAAATGTATACAATATTATGATAGCTTACACAATCATATCACTCTCTTAAAATAAATTATTTCTTACAGTATTTATGTAATGATATTGAGATATTCTGGTTCTTAGGCCCTTGATCTGTGTTGCACTTCTTTGACATCTTAAAATACTTTTAATATAATTTTTTATTTTTTTAATTTATTTTTGGCTACACTGGGTCTTTGTTGCAGCATATAGAGTTTCTCTGGTTATAGCACATGGGGGCTTCTCTCCCTTCTCATTGTTGAGGCTTCTTTTGTTGCTGTGCACAGGCTCTGGGGCATATGGGCTTCAGTAGTTGCAGCCCATGGGCTCAGTAGTTGTGGCACACAGGCTGAGCTGCCCCATGACATGTGGGATCTTCCCAGATCAGGGATAGAATCCATGTCACCTCCACTAGCACATGGATTCTCAACCACTGGATCACCAGGGAAGTCCTGACTTCTTGACTTCTAAGTCCTTACTTAGAACTTGAAGCTAATGATGTTTTAGGGGAAAAAAAATGGTAAGCAATCTATAAACATTTCTGCAAGCATGTCTCTCTTAGAAATAAGAGAAAAATACTACAAGGATATTAACCTTGGAAAGGTGAAAGTGAAGTCGCTGTCGTGTTTGACTCTTTGCAACCCCGTGGACTGTAACCTACTAGGCTTCTCTGTCCATGGGATTCTCCAGGCAAGAATACTGGCGTGGATTGCCATTTCCTTCCCCAGGGGATCTTCCCAACCCAGGGATCGAACCTGGGTCTCCTGCATTGGAGGCAGACACTTTAACCTCTGAGCCACCAGGAAACAAATTTTTGCCCATTCAATTACATGGAAGAAATCTAAGTGTCCATCAACAGATGAATGGATAAAGAAGATGTGGTACCTGTATAAATGGAATATTACTCAGCTATGAAAAGAAATGAACTTAGGTCATTTGTAGAGAAATGGATGAAACTAGTCTGTCACACAGAGTGAAGTAAGTCAGAAAGAAAAAAATAAACCTTGTATATTGATTTATGTATGTGGAATCTAGAAAAATGATACAGATAATCTATTTGCAGGGCAGGAATAGAGGCACAGATATATGTTATTGATGGGGACATGTCAAGGGACAGGGTGAGTCAAACAAATGGGAAGATTGAAAAAAACATATACACACTACTATCTGTAAAATAGATAGCTAGTGGCAACGTGTTGTATAGTAGCTCAGCTTGGGGAGCTCAGCTTGGGGCTCTATGATGGGACTGTGTGGTAAGGAGATGGGTGGCGAGGATTGGAGGGTCAGGCGATTCAAGAAGGAGGGGGTATACAGATACATATAGCTGATTCATGCTTCTGTGCAGCAGAAACTAACACATTATTGCAAAGCAACTATACCACAATTAAAAAAGATTACACAGTGAAATACAAGTTATGAATTTTGATATTAAAGTGTTGAATATTTTTATTCTAAAGCATTATCTATTTTGAAAGAAAGGCAACTGGTCATGACTAGAAAACAGTTCCAATGGCTCTTGATAATGTAAAGAGAATACAAATAATTTCAGATCAATGACAATATAATGCAAACGTTGATTTGTTTTTTTGTGTGTGTATCTATGGCATCATATGATGTCAGGCAGTGAATAAGCTCCATGGATCTCACTGTATTTATAGTATTTACTATTGAAGATTTTGTCTTTTTTTTTTTTTAACCTAAAACCCCCTGGTGAAAATTTTGTTGGTATGTGTCATAAGAGACTACAAAGACAAAAGTTTGAATCCTCAGAACTATACAACACTAGTAAGGTAAGACTAATCAGAACCGTAAGAATAATTGCAGCATACTTATGAGAATCAACAGCTTTCTCATTCTATTAAACTCCTCACCAACAGTTTAATTTGAACACAACAGCTTATTAAACTTCTATTCTTCACTGTGTTCTTAATAATCAATTATTTTACAAAATGCACTTGTAAGTCTCATTTCCAGTAGAAAGCCTACAATTATTGATTTATTATATTTCTCTCAATTGGGGGCCAAGTCTTTAATTCACATACTGAAAATATAGGGCATTCTCAGGAAAACAAGCCCCTGTGAAAATCTCATAGTTTGAGGTAAAGCACAATAAAATGCTTCTCCTGCTTTTCATATCTTTTGTATACTATATAAAGTCTCTAAAAATTGTTCTACATATGATATAAAAATAAAGATTTTTCTCTGTACAAATAACAATTAGTTAAAGAAACATCAGGCTATCGATGTTCAATCCCAGGTTTGAGAAGATCTCCTGTAGAAAGAAATGGCAACCCACTCCAGTATTCTCACCTGGAGAGTCCCATGAACAAGAGACCCTGGTGGGCTATAGTCCATGGGGTTATAAAATGTTGGACATACTTGATCGACTAAATGCACACACATGTACACACACACATACACACACACAGGTCTTCACATTTTTCTATGTGGTTTTCTTCTCCATTTTTAGTGTTCAAATGAAACTACTATGACCTCAAAACACTCACAAAATTGGTCTTTCTAATATCTGAATAATAGATTCACATTTTGAATAGATACATCTCCCTTTTTAGTTTTGATGCTTTTATATTTCTAAGTTGTTAATCCTGTTTCCCACCATTTATATTTTGTTCTTCACTAATAACTCCACATGCTGTGCAGCGAGCAAGTTAAATCACTATTATATTTTCTCTCTGTTCCTTATCTTTCTTCTTATGAAAAAATTTTATCTCATAGTCTATTATAGTTGTTTTCTCAAGTCTAATAACCATAAGCTTAAAAAAATCCTATATAATACTTTACAGCTTTCAAATCCCTTTATATACACATGATAAAGTCATCATTTCTTTTCACATTTAAAATTTTTTTGATTATCATTTAATATAAGTGCTTGAATTTTCACACTGATATATCTTTGGTTTCTGAGTCTAATTAGTAGCATTAACATCAAAGACAATTGCATTTTTTGCATTTATACTAATCCTTGAAACATGTTCTCACTCTTTTTTTATCCAATGCATTTTATGAGTTATAAATTAGCATTAGCAAAAGCAAAACTGTCAGAGAATAAAATTTCCAAAGGTCATAATGTCATTATTATTAAGAATAGAATTGCCTAATCATTATCATTATTTTGTTTTTAACCATGAATTCATTTATGCAAAGGTTTTCTTTTTTTCTTTAGTCTTTTAGAGTGAGATAAGTTTCCACTTAAGACTGTGTCATGTAAGAGAAACTGTAAGTTTAATGTGGTGCTAAATGGCTTGCACAGACACTATTTGTCACTAAGTAGTATATATTCTTCATTGTCAAGTAGCCAGAGTGGTATCAAAGAGGAAAATTCTTGAGGGTGTATATGTTGCTGTAATCACAACTAAAGTTTTAAGAATTATTTTTATGAAATACAAAGCTTTCAAATGATTTGTTACCTCTCAAGGGTTATCTGCCAAGTTATATACATAGAAAAGTTAATAACATAGAAGAATAAGTATATTTAATTATTTCTTAAGTACATACATTAACTATGAAAACTTAAGCACTAAAACATTTCAGGAAAGACAGTTTTCAAGGGAACTTATTTGAAGAATCAATAGTTTTCAAAAACACTGTTCTCTAAAATAAATAGTGTCCTTTAAATAACCTGTGAGAGGTCAGAAAATACAAATTAACTATTACCTAATAGAAGGATGGGCTTCCTCGGTGGCTCAATGATAAAGAATCCACCTGCCAATGCACAAAATGTGGGTTCTATTCCTAGGTCAAAAAGACCCCTTGGAGAAGGAAATGGCAACCCACTCCAGTAGTCTTGCCTGAGAAATATCATGAATGGAGGATCCTGGAGGGTTGCAGTTCATGGGCTCACAAAGAGTCTGACACGACTGAGTGATTAACAACAAATTCATATCTGCTTCCTAAGGTTTTCATTTCTTTCTTCCTTCAAAACCAGGTTACTTTGTCATAGTTTCTTAAAAACCTGTGCAAAGTTTTCAGTTTCAAAACTGTAATTGAAATATGATAATATTATTTGATCCTTGTATAATAATCCTCTAGAGGCTATACTTCTTCATATTCTTGAAAGAGTAGATAACTGTCTCTGTCTTAATTTTCTCTTCCATTTACTCTCCATTCCAATCCACTGAGTTCTGATTTTGCCGTTTTCACTCTGTGGAAATACTTTTAGCTGCTCTCTGCTAACATCCTGTTGCCAAAGCCGACTGATTTTCACCCTCACTTACTGAGACTTTCTGTTCCATCTGAGCTGCAGAGTAGTGTCCATTACTTTCCTCTTTAAATTCTCTCTTCCATTACCTTCCTTGATACCACTCTTTCCTGATTCTTTTCATTTTCTCATTCTTTCTTTCGTAATCACTTTCATGTATCTGCCTTTCTCCCTATATCCTTTGTATGTGCTTGCCTCAAGATTATATTCTCATCAACTTCTTTGTTCATTGATTTACTTTAAAATATTAAGCTTTTCAAAAATTCTAGAGCTATACTAGGCATTGAAATTAGAATTGTAAATATTACATTAAACCTTCTTCTGTCAGAATACCAACAGGATTATATAAACCAGGCATCTAAATAACCTCCTAAAAATCCAGAGCTGTGGTAAGTGCTATTTTGGAGGAAGGAAATAATTTTATATAAACGTGCAGAAATGCCTACTGTCATTTCTGCTTTACTTACTCTCACTGACTCCTTAATGTTGCCAGTTTCTCCTGCACACTCACAGCATCTTCCTTTGAATCTTCTTTTAATTTGAGATTATATGAAAATATCTATTGGAACTATCTTACTGGCTCTCTCACAGGAACATCAACATATTCAAAGTTAAATGGCATTTTAATTTAATCCATTGTCCCACACTCTCCATCTGTGTCAGAGATTTGAACTTTCAGTCATGAAGTATAGCTTAACCCTGCCCTCTCCCTCTTCACTCTGAATCACAAAGTCTGTTTGCTTTTACTTTTAATTGATTTGTGATTTTTCTTCCTAATTTCATCCATACTACCTTTCACTCCCACATTTCAGGCACTTATCACGTAAGTATCCTTATACTAATTTAAAAGCTGCTTTCTCTGATTGTAGACTGATCCAGTGAAATTCATCCTCCAAGGCCTTCCAGGCAATTTGTTTAAAATAATTTCAGATTAAGTCACACTATTCCATTTAAAAGCCTCAATAGCTTTCCATCGTATTAGGATCAAATCATAAGCTCCTTTACTAGATAATTCAGTGTAGCTGCTGCCCACTTGTCCATACATTCTCTTGCTTCTTTTTATATTTAAACACATTTCTCTGATGTTATTTTCTACACTAAATTATATTTTACCATCTGGAAGTGCTTGTTCATGTATCCTTACACTACTAGGAAATATCCTCTCCTTTCTTCCTTTTAACTAGATTAAACACTGTTTTCTTTTAGTTCAATGGTTCAGCAAAGTCTTACCTGACTTTTTCAATCCACACACAGAAACATATCTCAAAATTTATCTGCACTAATGCTCCTATAATTTTCCTTGAATATTCTGTATAATTTAGAATTATACTTTTCTGTTACTTGTTTATATTAATATTAATCTTCCCAGTGGAGCTGGATATAAGATTGTGTGTGTATGTATAGGTAGATAGATAGATGTATTTATATAATATGGAATATACTCTATGATATGGAAAAAACTGAATATACAGACAGAAAGTGGCCGAGGACATATGCCAGTAGAACTCTGACCCACAGTCAGAGTGAGAACCAGCCTGAGAAGTCAACCACAAACTCTACAGCTTTGTGGCAACCATTGCCATTCCTGCAGGAATCCAGGAGGCAAACATAACCTCTGCAGTCATTATCCCAAAATGGTTAGAACCTGGTTAATGACTCCAAGCTTCCTTGTGTTTGCCCAAATTTCCAGTTCAGGACCAATAAGAAAAAACAAATTTATCCTCAAGTGAATCATGTAGGATGCAGAATGTCTACTTAGCCTGCCTCCATTTTCTCCATGCCAACAACCTCCATTCATGGCAAACCTGATATTTTCCATTTTTTGCTAATGCAAAGTGTCTCTACTCTCCTGCCTGCTTTCAAGTGTTTCAAAAGTGCAAGAGATAATGGTCAGCTCTCTAGCTATGGCGAGGTCTGAATAAAAAGATTGTGTTTGTTAAGGAGATCATCCTGTATTTCTACAGTGTTCTTGGAAGGTACACCAAGATACCAAGTTCATTTGGACTTAGTGTTCAATCAGGTGTGATCTGCCTAAAGGGACCCTTTGACTTTCTTCTCACAGCTTGCTTGAGACTTCATTTATTTATAATTCAGCATCAGTTCTAAACTCCACTGTATGTGTGTGTGCATGTAGGTAGATAGGTCTGAATTTCTCTCAGTTTATCAGAATTATGTTACTGGTTACCATCATTTTTGGCATCCTCAGTGGAAACAGAAAATTTCTCCTCTTTCCTTTTTGCTCACTTTTGTTCTTCTATTCTGTGATGTGCTTTATAAAACTATTTGTCATAAAAAGGAAATTAATCAGATATAACACAAAGATAGACCTTACTTACAAGTCTTCCTGAGTGGATGTCCAAGATCACTGAATTTGCTCTTCACTAGACTTACATTCATTTGGACAAATTTGCTTTTGGTCATTAATGAAACCATATGTAATTTCTCTTGTTTCTTCTTCTTCTTCTTCTTTTTTTTTTTTTTTTTGTCCTGATGGATTTCTTTGATCCAGAGGTCTCTGTTTTTCTGCCCTCCAGAGGTTGCTGATGATTGGGTCTGTCTGAATTCAGAGGAAGTGGTCAACAGTTAAGTGGGGTTGGGAGTGGGGATAAGACATAACATTTAATTTTCAGTGCCCAGGAAAAACTTTTAATCTACCACTATTATCTATCATGGAGCTTTCTAAATCTAAATCTTCTACTCCAAGAAAAACTCAGCTTCTCACATGTACCAATGATAATCCTGGTTCTTATGAATATCTCTCAAAATGGAATAATTTCACTAAAGTGATTTAGGCCTTTGGTGGTGTTATAGTCTCAAATGTGTCACCCAAAATTCATATGTTGAAGTCTTAACACCTAGTTCCTTAAACTCCAGGATGTACCTGAATTTGGAAATATATTATTTAAAAAGATAATTATAGTAAATGAGAACACTAGTGTGGTCCCTAATCCAATATGGCTGAGATTAGTATACAGACATACACAAAGAGTAGATCAAGTAAACACATAGGGAGAGACAGACACCTATGAGTTAAGGAGAGAGCCCTCATAATGAAACCAAATCTGCTGCCATCTTGACACTGGATTCCAGCCTCCAGAATTTGAGACAATAAATTTCTTTTGTTTAAGCTCCGCAGAGTACATGTCTTTGTTATCACAACCCTAGCAAATGTTCACCTAAGGAAATTTTCCTTGGACAAAACTGTTCATTAGAGAAGTGACTTAAAAAAATAGCAGAATAGCATTTCTCAGGTTCATTTAGTNAGAATTTGAGACAATAAATTTCTTTTGTTTAAGCTCCGCAGAGTACACGTCTTTGTTATCACAACCCTAGCAAATGTTCACCTAAGGAAATTTTCCTTGGACAAAACTGTTCATTAGAGAAGTGACTTTAAAAAATAGCAGAATAGCATTTCTCAGGTTCATTTAGTTCAGTTCAGTTAAATCGTTCAGTCATGTCCAGCTCTTTGCAACCCCATGAAATGCAGCACGCCAGGCCTCCCTGTTCATCACCAACTCCCAGAGTTCATTCAAACTCATGTCCATCGAATTGGTGATACCATTCAGCCATCTCATCGTCTGTTGTCCCCTTCTCCTCCTGCCCCCAATCCCTCCAGCATCAGGGTCTTTTCCAATGAGTCAACTCTTCACATGAGGTGGCCAAAGTATTGGAGTTTCAGCTGCAGCATTAGTCCTTCCAATAAACACTCAGGACTGATCTCCTTTAGGATGGATTGGTTGGATATCCTTGCAGTACAAGGGACTCTCAAGAGTCTTCTCCAACACCACAGTTCAAAAGCATCAATTTTTTGGTGCTCAGCTTTCTTC
>SJYX01008976.1:446993-469381 GCA_006410675.1 Oreotragus oreotragus
AAAAAATCCTGGTTTCGATAAGGGCAAAACTGCTGGAATGTTTGAGCTGACTCTGCATGACTTTGCATCTTTCATTTTCCTCTATGTACAAGTCAGAGTATAAAAGCTCTTTTTGAAAATAAAGTTACAGGCCTCACTCACCAAAGCTTGGTCTCCCCGTGTCATTCTTTCATTCACCAAAACTGTTCATCCTGAGGGTATCTCTGAACTCTGCTGAGACTGGACCCCAGCAAATTATCTTAGTGTTTCAGCTTTCCCTTCATCCTCAACATTCATCTGTTCTTCCTACAAGCACTCTGATTTATTTTCTAAGAGTACGAATACAACAATAAAAGCAAACACCAAAACCTATCCCATTGTGTGCATTTTTGGTGAGATATTATAACCCAACGCTCACCATTTCTCTGCAAAGCTTAAGGATTTCCTGGAAGCTCTTTGGTACTAGCCTTCATTTTCCAAAATGCCAGGGCATAGGGACATATTCTAATCTCTCCCAATCAGATGAACTCTCCCCAGCCATACAATCTTAAAGCGATGGCTCAAGACCAGACTTATTCTGGTCTTGAGAAGAGTCATTCATCCATGAATACAGTCATTCATCCAGAGATTAATTCATCCCAGCAGAAGTGCTGCTCTGAAGACTGTTGTTGATCAGCACCCCAGAATTCCCTCTATTTGCCTCTATTTCAATAAGTTCCTAATATTCATAATACATTTCTTATCTGCCAAGCAATATTCAGGTTTGTTTTGGAAGTTTTTAACCCAAAATATTAACTGATAAAAAATGTTACTTAGAATAGCCTGGAGGCTATGAATGCTTAGGGAAAAGCAGAATTTGGAATTACTTAGTTAAGAAGGAGAGAGAAGTATTTCTTTTTCAGGAAGGATTGTACAAAATGCTGTGGGAAAATATCATCATTCAAAGACACATGGAAACAGGACAAATCTTTTGGCAAAACAGGTGAAAACTGGAATCTTTTTTTCCTTTTTTGTGATATCTTTGGTTTGGTATCATGGTGATGGTGGCCTGATAGAATAAGCCTGGGAGTGTTCCTCTATCTGCAATTTGTGGAAGAATTTTTGAGAAAGACAGGTATTAGCTCTTCTCTAAACATTTGATAGAGTTAACCTGTGAAGTCATCTGGCCTTGGAGTTTTCTTTGTTGGAAGATTTTTAAATCACAGTTTCAGTTTTATTACTTGTGCTTGGTCTTTTCATATTTTCTGTACCTTCCTGGTTCAGTCCTGGAAGTTTGTACCTTTCTAAGAACTTGTCCATTTCTTCCAGATTGATCATTTTATTGGCATATAGTTGCTTGTAGTAATTTCTTATGATCCTTTGTATTTATGCACTGTCAGTTGTCACTGTTCATTTTTCATTTGTAATTTTATTGATTAGAGTTCTCTCCTTTCTTGATGAGTCTGGTTATAGATGTTTCAACTTTGTTTATCCTCTCAAAGAACCAGCTATTAGTTTCATTGATTTTTGCTACTATTTTCTTTGTTTCTATTTCATTTATTCCTGCTCTGATGTTTATGATTTGTTTCCTTCTAATAATTTGGAATTTCGCTTTTTTCAATTTTCCCTAGTTGCTTTAGGAGTAAGGTTAGATTGTTTATTAAAAAAAAAAACTAGAATAAAATTATCTAATACAGACACATAAGTGGCTGCATCTGATAACTCTAAATTTAACACAAAAGAGGGCCAAGTTAAAATATTTAATTTCTCTTCTCAAACACTTTTGATCTATATCATTTCAAGCAGGGATTATAAATAACTGGACCAAATTAGTTGATCTACTTGGCCTATGATTGGAAAATTGGTATTAATCAGATTCCCTTGAAATTTGCAATGAGTGACAAAGGATGCAGTGAGATCTTGCAGCAGCTGGAGATATTTCATGTAGACTATGCCCTGTTAACTGTGTGTCAGCTGTGATGGAGCTGAGGAGCCAGTTACAGAGAGGAGATGAGAAAAGAAGAATTAAAAGATATGTAAGTCCTGGGACACTAAACGTTCCACCCGGGATCAGCATATATGAAATCTAACTTTATAGTTTATGTCTATTTTAGATCAATGGCACCTGTATAGCAAAATGTTTTACCTGTGTATAACATCTACACGATGCTTCTGAGTGCACAAATTGAAACTAAAATTCTATGATGGTGTTATTTACAGCTTATTCATGTAGATACATGTTTGAGAAGTGAAAGTAAACTTACAAATTTGATTCTCTAGAATTTGAATATCTGTTGAATTCATAATTTATCTGCTAATGTTTGTGAACATTAAGAGATTGTTTGGGGAACATTAAGTCCTTAACCTTTGGGACAGTTTTATTCTTATGAATTTGAGTGCTTCTCAAACCTTAATGCCCAAAGAATGGTTTTCAATGACTTTCTGTCTTTAGAACCTGCTTCTCCACAGATTGAAAACATTTGACTCTCCTTCCTAAAAAAACACTTAATAATTAATTTCCTTCATATTTACAAGGTAGATAACTGAAATCAGACCCTCAGTTCACTTCAGTTCAGTCGCTCAGTCATGTTCGACTCTTTGTGACCCCAGGATTAGCAGCACTCCAGGCATCCCTGTCCATCACCAACTCCTGGAGTTCACTCAGACTCACGTCCATTGAGTCAGTGATGCCATCCAGCCATCTCATCCTCTGTCGTCCCCTTCTCCTCCTGCCCTCAATCCCTCCCAGCATCAGAGTCTTTTCCAGTGAGTCAACTTTTCGCATGAGGTGGCCAAAGTACTGGAGTTTCAGCTTCAGCATCATTCCATCCAAAGAAATCTCAGGGCTGATCTCCTTCAGAACGGACTTGAATCAGACCCTAGCACATTCAAAGAAGCAACCTGAAATAAAATAGGCTACTTTCTACTAGTATGTTTCTTGGGGATAATCCTGGTAATAAAGTTTCAGGGTACTTGAGTGAGAAAGCATGATTTTAGTTTTCCATGGTTAGGCCCCGAACGGCCTAATCACGGGAAACGTCGCTTCTCAGATCACCAAGACTCGAATTCGATGCAATCAGCAAGAGGATTTATTAAACCGGCGCGCCGGGGTTCGATCTTCCTTGAAAAGAACGAACCCTGATGCTAGTTACAAAGGGGTTTTTATACACCAAAAGCTATAAGCAGGTATAGGTGGGGTGAAGACAATCTCAGCAAACTGATTGGTGGGCATAATTTGACCTTTTCAGAGATAGGTCTGAAAGCTATCAGGCTGAAACGGCTAACCGACCACCTCATACCTTGCGGTGGTAAGCCAATTTTTTTAAAAAAGATTAACAGAGAAACAATCACCCAGGAGGTCCCTTCTAAGGCCAGGAAATTAGATTATAGATTATCAGATAGAGGGCAGGCTCCTTTTCCATGAGTCATGACTAGCCCTTGAGAAACAGAACAAAGGGTAGTTTTAAAATTTAACTTTTTAACTTTTTCTCTTCACCACGGTGTCTCAAGTGGATATACTTCATGAGACTCTGTATTTAATATAATAGATCCTACAGATGAATATTGTTTACTTTTTGTATTGATCACACAACCCAGAACAGAACACAGCACTTGATTCCTACCAATGGCTGCTCTCTCTTCCTTCCATAGATCTGCAGATCTCGAAGTTGGATGCAAACTAACATCATCTAGTTAAAGTGAAAGTCGTTCAGTCGTGTCCAACTCTTTGCGATTCCACGGACTGTATAGTCCATGGAATTCTCTAGGCCAGAATACTGGAGTGGGTAGCCTTTTCCTTGTCCAGGGGATCTTCCAACCCAGGGATCAAACCCAGGTTTCCTGCATTGCAGGCAGATTCTTTACCAGCTGAGCCATGAGACTTTAAAAATGCAATTTTCTGCATACCATTTCAAGAGATTCTGATTTATTTATTCTGACATGGATTTGTCAGGGGAGTACATAGTCTCGCCACAGCAAAAATGTGAAGAAACGGATGGACCAGTATTACAGCCCCTTGTAATTTTCTTGGTCGGACCAGTGTTACAGCTCTGTTACAGCTCAGTTTTATTTATAAAGCAAAGAAAAATACATCCTCGAGGTGTGAGGGTGGGCCAATCCAAAAGACACGAAGAGGAACGAAGCCCCTGGCTATGTTTGGGCTCCTCTTTTTATATGTTTTTTCTCCTCCGCCTGAGCTTGCCCTATGTAGATTGGGCTAACCAGGAGGGCCATTTGTTTTACCAGAGGTCCTCACTCTGTTCCTCAGGCCTTCTTTTGTTCTATTTTTGAGGGTTTTTCCCTTCTTTGTCTTTTAGCCACTGCCATTCTGGACTCCAAAAGGCAAAAGCCTATTGTAACTACTTAACAATACCCCCTCAAGATATGGGAGGCCCAGTTCTTTGGGAATAGGGGCATTGAGGTCTCTCTGGCTACTTCCTGCTGAACTGGGGTGGCAAGGGGCATTGGGTCTCTCCCTCTTTCTAGTCTCAAGCCTCAGAGTCCTTATAGTGGTGTCCAGCTAAGGGTGAGTGATACTTTCTGTGGTTGGGTGTAGTTTTGTATATCCCTGTTGAACTGGCACTGCATGTTGTAGCTTGTTGACCTGGGCAGACACAAAACAGGTTAGACAATTGATAGTACATGGAGCAATCATAAGCAGCGTTGATATGGTGATAACAGGGATTAGTAGGGCATTAGCCAACTCCAAATTCTCCCTCGCTAGAAGGATCCCCAAAGAGAGATTGTAGCCACCCTGAGAGCTTTCCAGCTCATTCTTTGAGGTCCTGTAGGATCTGAATGCTTTTCTTGAGGATTGTGAGACTTTATTTAACTTAGCTGGAGCTATTTGCCCAGAAACAACATGACTCATTTAAGATGGCTCCAGTCTCTCCTTGTTCTAGGATCAGATCTATCTTGTGTCTATTTTGGAGTACAACCCCTGCCAAGCTGTGTTGGCTCTTTAGAGCTGTCCTGGGAAATCTTATCCCCAGAAGCTTAATTTTGGCTGTGTTCATTGGAATGGCACTCATTTGTAGTCCTGAATAGGAATCTAAGATCTCCCAAGGGCTCACGGGTGTATTGAGTGTCCTCTTCTCTTTTCTTCCATGGCTTGACTCATGAATAGTGAATCCAGGATGCGTGTTCTAGTTCCTTGACAGCTGTGGTAGTAGAAAGTATTACAGGGTAGGGACCCTTCCATGTGGACTGGAGTGAGACTTTGGGGATACATCTTTTCAGACTTTAATTAGGACTTGAGTAACTGGAGCATATATGGTGATGCTTTAGAATCTTTTGTGTCCTGGTTGACAGCCCACAAGTGTACATCTTCTTGGAATTGCCCAATGGCCATGGTGTAAGACTGGAAGGGCTGAGCCTCTGGATCAAGGAAGAGGCCATTGACATAAACAAAAGATCTCCCATATAGCATCTCATAAGGACTGAGATTAGCCTGTTCTTTAGGGGCAATAGGGGTGTGGAGGAGAGCTATTGGTAAAGCCTCTTTCCATCCCAGGGAGGTCTCCTGGGTTATCTTTTTTATCGCTGATTTTAAGAATTGGTTTGCTCTTTCTACTTTTCCTTAAGGCTGAGGCCTCCAGGCACAATGGAGGTAGTAAGAAATGCCCAATGCTTCAGGGACCCCTTGGGTGACCTTAGAAGTAAATTATGTCCCACTGTCACTTTGTAATGGCTTGGGCAGACCAAATCTCGGAATGATTTCATGGAGCAGTTTTTTTTTTTTTTTTTTTAACCACCTCCTCAACCTTCTCAGTCGGGGTGGGAAAGCCTTCAATCCATCCTGTGAATGTATCTATCATGACTAATAATTATTTATACCCTTGAGAAATTGGCATCTGGGTGAAGTCCATCTGCCAGTCCTCTCCTGGTAGGTCCCACATTGTTGGACAGGCTGGGCCAGCTGGGGTCTTTGAGCTCCTTGGGATTGTTTAATTGGCAAGTGGGACAAGAGGAGACCACTTGCCTTATAGTTGTTTGGAGGCCTGTTCCTCTGAAGGGCCTTTCTACTAATCTTTGGAGGGCCTTCTCCCCTAAATGAGTGGTGGCATGTAAGGAGTAAACCAACTTCCATTGGCGGTTCCCAAGCTTAGAAAAAGGAGTCCCTCCTTGTGGAACTATCCCATATGATCTTCTTGAAAGTCCTCACTCTTAGTTTTAAGAGTCTCACCTTTGGTACATGAAGGAGTTTCTGGCAAATTAGTCTATGGAACTAAGGTGGCAACATAAGGACGTAATTGTTCTGTAATGCTGCTCTCTTAGCTGCCTGATTGGCTGCTTGGATCCCTAGTGTCACTCCTGTGCTCCCTTTTTGGTGTCCCTTACAGTGGGAGACTAAACCTTAGTGGGCAGATGAACTGCCTCTAAGAGCCTAAGGATTTGATCACCACATTTGTTTAGGAACCCTTGGGTGGTCAAGTGGACTCTTTCTTTCCAAATAGCAGCATGTGCATGTAGCACCAGAAAAGCATACTTGGAGTCAGTGTAAATGGCTACTCTTTTTCCTTTTTCCCAGCTGTAAAGCTCTAGTCAGGGCTATGAGCTCAGCTAATTGGGCTGAAGTACCTGGAGGCAAAGGTTTAGGCTTTACAGTCTCAAAGTTGGAGACCACTGCATATCCAGCTCTTCTTTTTCCATCCAAGACAAAGCTGCTTCCATCAGTGTACCAGATTTCCTCAGGAATGGTCAAAGGATCTTCTGACAATCCCTCTTGTGATTTTGTCCAGTGGTCCAAGATTTCTAGGCAAGCGTGAAAGGGGAGAGAGCCCTCCAAGGTAGGCAGGTGGGTGGCCAAGTTAAGAACCTCACAAGGGGATATAGTCAGGATTTTCCATCAGTACTACTCAATATCTGAGGATCCTTTGATCAGACATCCATAAATGGCCTCTCCCATTTAGGAATTGTTTCACTTGGTGGCTGGTTAAAATAGTTAATTTGCCCCCAAAAGAGAGTTTTAAAGTATCTACTATCAACATTGGAATGGCTGCAAGATTTCAAAAGCAGGGAGGCCAGCCTTGGGTGGTTGGGTTGAGCCTCTTGGACAGGAAAGCTACAGGCTGGGGGTCAGGTGCCAACCTGGAATGCTTTTTCTGGGTCTGGCAACCTCAAGGCAGGTGCTTGAGTTAAGGTTTGTTTTAGTGTAGCCTCTGCCTTGTTTTAAGGAGTTCCCCACATCAGTGGGATTGAATCACCCAGTCCCTTCAAACTTTCATATAAGGGTTGGGCAATTAGACCATAGTTAGGTATCCAGATTCTTCCATACCCAGTAATCCCCAGGAAAGCTCACAATTGTTTTCGAGTCATGAGGGAGGGAAACTGGAGGATTCCTTGTACTCGATCAGAGGACAACCTCCTGGGCCCGTATGTAATCTGAACTCCCAGATAAGTTACCTTTGTCTCAAATATCTGTGCCTTAACATGGGAGACTTTATATCCCCTTATACCCAGTAATCCCCAGGAAAGCTCACAATTGTTTTCGAGTCATGAGGGAGGGAAACTGGAGGATTCCTTGTACTCGATCAGAGGACAACCTCCTGGGCCCGTATGTAATCTGAACTCCCAGATAAGTTACCTTTGTCTCAAATATCTGTGCCTTAACATGGGAGACTTTATATCCCCTCTCTCCCAAAAAGTTTAGAACCTGAATTGCATGTTTTGGGGCATTTTCCCATTAGATCCCAGGTCCAAACTTAGGCGATCCCAGCTAAGGGCCTGTCCAAGCAACTGGGGGCTCTCTCTGAACCCCTGAGGTAATACTGCCTAAGTCATCTGTTGGTGTTTTTCTCCTAGAGCCTCCCACTTGAAGACAAAAAGATATTTGGATTCTTTACTTAATGGTATGCAAAATAATCCATCTTTGAGATCCAAGACTGTAAACCACCTGGCACTGGGAGGGATTTCTCCCAAGATTACATAGGGATTGGGTACTGTGGGACATGGAGAAGGACTACATCTTCACTTATGATCCAAAGATTTTGAACCATTAACCAAGTCCCATCCTTTTTCTTTACATGGAGGGTCAGGGTGTTACACGGTGAACTGGTGGGAACCAGTAGCCCACAGGCAAGGAATTTTTAGAGGCTGTAGTCCTTCCTGAGTTTCTCTTCTGAGGGGATATTCTGTCTGGTTTGGAAACCTAGTGGGATCTTGGAGGACAATGATGACCAGTTCAGCTTGGTGAGCTCATCCAGTTCCCTAGTCCCATACCACCTGGTGGTTAATTTGGCCTTCCCATAGTTTTTGGTCCCTCTCTATTGGAGACATAATGGGTTCTTCAGTAATAACCAGAAGCTGTAGGACTCTAGGGGCTGAAAAGCATCCCATCACAAGAGTGGTTCCCAGCTTAGTGAGTATATTTCTTCCCAATAAGGGAGTAGACACTCAGGGACCACCAGAAACTGGTGGGAAAAATATGTGTCCATCACAGAAACAAAGAAGTGCTCGGGTGAATTTTTTAGTAGTTTCTTTTCCTGTAGCACCCAAAATGGTACAGGTTTGGGAGGAGAAGGCTCCGGAGTAAGAGATCAAGACAGAGTAGGTAGCCCCTGTGTCAACCAATAAATTCTTGGACCTACTTGTCACATCCAGTTGCACCCTTGACACCAGCCCTGTGATCGTTACCATGACAAGCAGGCTGGCTGGAGTGGGCCACTTCAGTCCTGGTGAACCATCGTGAGGGAAGCTTGGAGCTTGATCTTGAAGCTCTTGGGTCCTGAGGGCAGAGTGATGCTCAATGTCCCAGTTGATGGCATTTGTAGCAAGCCATTTTAGGAGACTTGTCATGGTTTGGACACTCTTTGGCCCGATGTCCCGCCTGTCTACAGATTAGGCACTTGCCTCATGCCTTCTCCTTCAAGGGCTCGGGGTGTGCCATAGGGCTTCCCTGGAGGATGTTCAGCATCTGGGCATGCCTTGTATCCTTGCTTTTCTCCCTCCCCTGGGCCTTGGCCTCTCCTGTTGTCTGGTATAAAAGGTATTGGTGGCTGTCTGGACCATCTCATCAAAAGAGGCAGCAACGCCCTGCTGCTGTTGCTGTTGTAACTTCATCCTGATGTGTGATGCACAATGGTACAGGAATTTGCCCTTTAAAATCACCCGTCTCTCATAAGAGTCTAAGTCCAGACTGGTAAACTTTTCAAGGGCCTCTTTTAGCCTTTCCAGAAAGGCAATGGTGTTCTCATCAGGCTCCTGAGTTATTGCTGAGACTCAGGCATAGCTGATTACTTTTTGCTGGGCTGCTTTCAGTCCTGCCTTCACACAGATCAGAAAATGATCTCTTTTCCACATGTGTTCAGGGTCATTGTAATTCCAGTTAGAATCTGAGGAGGGGACCATAGCTTCCCCTACTAGGTATTTATTGTTTGACATGTGAAGCCCTGTAACATACCTCCAGGCTTCCTTTAAGACCCTAGCATGCTCAGGGTCAAATAAAGTTTGACTAAATATGACCATGATGTTCTTCCATGTCAAGTCAAAGATCAAGGTAATATGTTGGAATGTATGTATATATTTGCCTGGGTCATCTGTATAGCTTTCCAGATCTTTTTTGATCTGTCTTAGCTCTAAGAGGGAGAAGGACTTATTTACCCAGGTTGGTTCAAATTCTCATCCAGTTTCAACTAAGGGACATACTCAAGTTGGCTTTTGTGGAGGGGGTACTCCCGAATATGGGCCACGTTTAGCTCCAAGGAAGGAGCACCAACCAACTTGGAAGCTATGAGAGGTGAGCCTTTACAGGGGGGTTCCTTCTCTTGGTTCTCTGTGCTTAACATCATTTGTCTAGTAGATTCACTTTTAGGGTATACAACAGTTCCATACTTAAGACAGAGTTCCTTCATATCTCTTAGCTAGAAGAATATTTGAACATAGGGATCTCTGTCCATTTCCCTTGTGTTTTTCAGAATAAGTCTAGCTATAGGATGGTATTGTAATTTAAACTTCCATTCTCAGGCCAGTGTTTTTTGTCCCCCAGAGGATATCATGGCCACAAAGTGGCAGAAAAGAATTTTAAGTGACTTCTCTAGGATTAGAGGATCGAACAGATTGCAGTTATCAAGGAGGCATCTCAAGGGTGTCTCTTGGGAAGTGGACTGATTATTTTCCATCTGAAAGACAGTGATGACAGGGAGGGAAAAAAAAAAAAAAGAGAGAGAGAGAAACAAATAGGCTTCCTTCAATTCCCATGGGTGGACTTCGTTAAGGGTGAGTCTTTTTGAAGCTTATCCTACCCAGTACTGTTGCAACCTGAGAGCCAGGCATCCCTGGGAAAGGGTGCAGATCCCCAGTCAAGCTGAGGCATGACAGCCTCTTAGACATCAAATACCCAAGCAGGTCGAGGCAGGTTGGCCTCCCGAGAATTGGGTCCCTGGGTAGGTCGAAGCATGTTGACCTCCTGGGACCCCTGGACTGATTGATCCCTGAACAGGTTGAGGCGTGACAAACTTTCAAGGACCAGATCCCTAGGCATGTCAAGGCAGGTCGACCTCCAGGGACCCCTGGACTGGAGTTGGGTGTCCCCAAGGTCTCCAGCACGACCAGTGCTGAGTAGGATTAAGGAATTGTAATCTTAACTCACTGCCAGTTTGTTCACCACGATCACCAGATGGGCATAGATAGCATGATATAAAGAAATCCAAGCCTGTGCCCTGAGACTGGGAACCTGGGGAAGCAGCCAGAAGCCTTGTCCTCTTATTGCTCTGAGGGAACATAAGTCACTGATTTCCTCCCCTAGTCCTCCATAAGAGCAGGTTAGGGTGTCTCCAATGGTAAATATTTCATTGTCATAGACCCACTTTAGGTAGTAACAGAAGTAATGACAAATGAGTGGGTTATCTGGTCCTGTTAAGGGCATTAAGAGTATTTTAACAATAAGCAGGGTAGAGCAATGTTGCCTATAAGGATGCAGGATCCTTGTTGTAGGAGTTGGTAAGTGGTTTAAGAGCAAACTGATAAGAGGCAACAGACCAGATGTTCCATAAAAGTGGAGTGGAGATTTGATCCGGGAGTATGTTTGTATCTTTAGGAGAAAGATGGTAAGGATTTGGGTCCAAACAGCCTGCAGGGCTAACTCCCAAAGTGGCAAAACTTATCCCTGGAAGCCCAATTGCCCTTGAAGAGATGCCAACAGATAGACTTCTAGCAGGCACTGTGTGCCTGTCACCACCTTAATCGGTTCACTGAGAGATGTTGTTGGACATGTTGTAAGAAACATGGAAGATGAAGTCTTGAATAGAGGGATTGGATATTATATAGTGTTTCTCTCCCAAGGGTCAGATATTTTCTCGTTGTCCCTCCAGAAGATTGTAGAGGTAACACTGTGGGCCCAGACAGCTCAGGAAATGAGCATGAAACAGGAGGGAAAGGGGCAGGGCACAACTTTTGAAAAAAATTACATAGCCCAAGGGCATAACATAGACCAATTAAAATCAGATGGGTCCAAGGTGACAAGTCAAATTCAACTAAACCTTGATTCTCAATCTGCAAGCTAAATGACACACACAAAGGTGCCAGGACAGTTCCAAGACACTGTCAAAAGATGGAGTGGGTGGTTCCCTAGTAGTTGGCATGACCCTCCCTCCCTCCCATTCATTAGCATATGAAATCACCCAGCTCAAAAAAAACTCACCACACCACATTCCATGGCCACTACACTCTCCTCTATGATGTCCCACACCTGAATTTAAACAAATCCACCTCTTACCTATCATTGTCTCTCACTGAATTTTGGAAATAAGACATCAGAGCCTGAGGTTCATGAGGTTCTGAAGCCAGCTCCATGGGTTTTGGCCAGACTCAAGTCACGGGAGAGAGGAGCTGAAGGACGGGAGGAAAAAGCAGTGGGAAAAACCCCTTCATAATCTGCCAGAAAACTGATAAATACCTGGCCTGTGCTCAGTTTTCATTGGCCTGATCCTTGGCCTGAAGAAGATTAAGGACAGAAAAGCCCACTTGGGCAACAGCTACTAGGGCACAGCAGACAGTGGAGCCTTTGGGACACACTGAAGAGTAGCTCCTGGCAGAGTCCCTCAATTACATCCACTGCTGTTAGCCTGTTCATGGTGGGGTTTGAGGAAACAACAAATGAGAGATTATAAAGGAATTAAGATTTTGTTAGCCATATGTCCTTCCAGGCAAAGGAGCAAGGCCCTCCTACCTTAACTGGAGGTCTTCTGGAATCTGAGACTGAGCCACGTGAGCTTTCTGCTGAGTTTATTTTTGCTGTCCTGGTTTCCAGCGTGCTGGGCTTCTTGTCACTTCTTGTCACTTCTTGTCACTTCCCCTGCACTGGGTTTTCTTTGCATTCCACCACGGGAGCTTTTGCTGAGTTTGGGCTTCTGCTGTGTTTGGCCTCCACCTCACAGGGGCTGAGCCGAGGTCATTTCAGCCAAGTTAAATCTGAGTCACGGCACCATAGATGGTGGAGTGTGTAAAAATTTGAGGTGATGGATCAGTGTTACAGACCTGTATTATTTTCTCAGATGAACCAGCGTTACAGCCCCATGTAATTTGCTTGGATGGACCAGTGTTACAGCCTGTCTCTTATACACATCTAGATGTGTATAAGAGACAGGGGTGCAGATCCCCAGGCAGGTTAAGGCATGACAGCCTCTTGTGAATCGAATCCCTGGGCAGGTTGAAGCAGGTCAGCCTCCTGAGAATTGGGTCTCTAGGCAGGTCAAGATATGTTGACCTGATTTCCTTTAGGGTTGACTGGTTTGATCTCAGTCCAAGGGACACTTAAGAGTCTTTTCCAACACCATAGTTCAAAAGCATCATTCTTCAATGCTCAGCTTTGCCAACAAAGGTCCATCTAGTCAAAGCTATTGATTTTCCAGCAGTCATGTACGGAAGTGAGAGGACTATAAAGAAAGCTGAGCATTGAAGGAAATCAGTCCTGAATATTCATTGCAAGACTGATGCTAAAGCTGAAACTCCAATACTTTGGCCACCTGATGGGAAGGACAGATTCATTGGAAAAGTCCCTGATTCTGGGAAAGATTGAAGGTGGGAGGAGAAGGGGAATACAGAGGATGAGATGGTTGGATGGCATCAGTGAGTCAATAGACATGAGTTTGAGTAAACTCCAGGAGTTGGTGATGGACAGGGAGGCCTGGCATGTGACCATGGGGTCACAAAGAGTAGGACATGACTGAGTGACTGGACTGAACTAAGAACAAACTGATTAGAGGCAACAGACCAGATATTTCATAAAAGTGGACTATAGACTTGATCTGGGGTTATGTTTGTAACTTTAGCAGAAGGGTGACAAGGTTTGGGGCCCAAATGGCCTGCAGGGCTAACATCCAAAGTGGCAAACATTATCCCTGGAAGCCCAATTGCCCTTGAAGGGATGTCACCAACAGATGGACTTCTAGCAGGCACTGTGTCCCTGTCACCTGCCCTAGTGGGTCCACTGAGAGATGCTGTTCTTGCACATGTTATAGGAAACATGGAAGATGAAGCCCTGAATATCTAGAGGGATTGGATATTATACAGTATTTCCCTCCCAAAGGCCAACTATTTTCTGGTTGTCCCTCCAGAAGATTGTAGAGGCAACATTGTGGGCCTGGAAGGGGCTCAGGAAAAGAGCATGAAACAGGAGGGAAGGGGGCAGGGTACAACTTTTGAAAGAATGACATAGTCCAAGGGCACAACATAAACAGATTAAAATCAAATGGGTCCAAGATGACAAGTCAAATTCAACTAAACCCTGATCCTCAATCTGCAAGCTACATGATACACCCTGAGGTGGCAGGATAGTACCAAGGCATTGTCAAAAGACCAAGGAGTGGGTGCTTCCCCAATTGTTGGAATGATCCTCCCACTCATTAGCATAGGAAATCATCCAGCTTGCCCAAACTAACCACACCACATTCCATGGCCACTGCACTTGCCCTCTGAGATGGCCACACCCTGTAGAATGTGCTTCTCTCTGAACTGGAACAAATCCACCTCTTACCCATCACTGTGTCTCTCACTGAATTTTCTACAATGAGACATCAAGAACCTGAGCTTCATTAGATCCTAAAATCAGGCACTGTGGATTTGAGCTGGGCTCAAATCTCAGTCAGATATGACTGAGTGAGTAAGCATAGCACAGACTCCCTGCCACGTGGGTTGGAGTCACAATCTTAGGTAAATTATCTCAAGCACAACTTTCAGAAATGAAAAGATGATGACCTGCCCAATACTTTGTAAGAAGTGGCATAGATTCAGAGAGGAGCTGGAGGATGGGAGGAAAAAGCAGTGGGGAAAAACATGCCAAGGAATCCCCTTATAACCTTCTGGAAAATCTGCTAAATACCTGACCTGTGCTCAGTTTTCTTTGGCCTGATCCTTGGCACAAAGAAGATTAAGGACAAAACAACCCCCACCCCCTTGGGAAACAGCTAGTAAGCAGCCCCTGCCAGAGTTCCTCAACTGTACCCACTGCTGCACACCTGTTTGCAGGGAGTTCGAGGAAACAAGTGTCAACTAAAAGAAAGATGTACAACTTGAGAGTTGCGAGTTCAGTTTTATTTGGGGCAAAGCACGGACTGCAGCCCAGGAGGCAGCATCTCAGATAGCTCTGAGAGACTGCGCCAAAGTGGCAGTGGGGGAAAGTCAATATATGAAGTTTTGGTGAAGGGGGAGTTCAATACCATGAAGCACTCATTTTACAAAAGTTTTTTGTTAGTCGTGAGGATCTGATGTCACCATGAAGGGATTTAGTGTTTCTCTAGAAATGAGATGTAAGGATTGAGATCATAAAATCTGTTCCTAAAAACTTCCAACTATCTAAAGGCCTCTCCCACCAGATTCCCTGGACAAGAGTGCCTCACTCCACCCTGAACTCCCTCAGGGTTTGTTGAAGGTCAACAGCTACAGCAGCATGGGGTTCAGTCTCTAGAGGCAGATGGCAAATGCCTTTGTTGTTCAGGCATTGGCAATGCTCTTGGTAAATGCCAATTTGAAGTTGAAACAAGAAACAAGAGATTGTAAAGGAATTAAGATTTTGTTAGCCTTATGTCCTTCCAGCCATAGGAGTGAGGACCTCCTACCTCAGCCAGAGGTCTCCTGGATTCTGAGACTGAGCCGCATGAGCTTTCTGCCAAGTTTGTTTTTGCTGTCTAGGTTTCCGGTTCTCTGGGCTTCTTGTCACTTCCACTGAGCTGGGTTTTCTTCTCATTCACCTTCCACCACAGGAGCTTTCGCTGATTTGGCCTTCTGCTGTGCTTGGCCTCTGCCTCACAGGAGCCAAGAAGAGGGTGCTTCAGCCAGGTTAAATCTGAGAAACGGCACCAGATATGTTGGTGAGGTGAGGTGAGGTGATATGTTGGGGAAGTGTGTAATTTCCTCAGTTCTGTCTTGTTGCAGCAAAAATTTGAAATGGCGGACCAGTGTTACAGCTCGGTTACAGCTCAGTTTTATTTATTTTGGACTTCTTTTTCCTATTCTAACTACCTAACAGAAGCAGGACAGAGACTCATTTTCATATTTTATGAATTAAAAAGTCAGGGTTAAGGAAGATTAGGTCAAAAACATGAACATGTGTATAGGAAACCTGAAATCATAAAATATTTTTGCCCCACAGTCATGACTTGTTATAAGCATAGCTTCTGATCTGGATAGCCTGGGTTCAGATCTCAGATCACTGGGTGTTTACTGGCCCATTGACGGCCCTGGGCCTCAGGACGCTTATTTGTAAAATACAGGTCTTGAATAAACTTAACAAAAAGTCTTGAAGTAAGGATTAAAAAGCTGGGTATACATGTGAAGCACTAAGACAACTGCCTGACTTTCAATAAGGGTTAGCTTCTATTATTACACTCAAGATGACCAGCAGGTAGAAGATACAGCTACAACTTCACCACCTCAGTTTATGGTGCTTTCTCTTTATGAAGCTCTGGAGGCGTTGATAAGACAAAGAAAGTATGTCAAGGGAACCAATGAGCAGCAGCCATTTTGCCACAAACAGAAGCAGGATGGCAAGGTCTAAGCCCCATTCTCTGCCACAAACGTTGGGAGAGGTGAACTCTGCCCTGGACAGTCTCCTCAGAGGATAGCCTATGAGCAGATAACCAGAAA
The DNA here is from genome assembly GCA_006410675.1 of Oreotragus oreotragus. Classification (NCBI taxonomy): domain Eukaryota; kingdom Metazoa; phylum Chordata; class Mammalia; order Artiodactyla; family Bovidae; genus Oreotragus; species Oreotragus oreotragus. The sequence continues at coordinate 463,032 of SJYX01008976.1, forward strand.
TTTCTCATTTACAAGGAATTTACATTATTCTAATAAGAGCTTTGTTTTAAGAGAGCATTATACAAAGTCATAACATGTGAATTTAATTCCAGTCTAAGAAATTGCACAAGTGTAAGCATGTAAGTTAATTACTTTTAATGTTGAAGACAGAATTAACTCATGTAGTAACATCTGGTGAGCCTATTTGGTTCTTCAAATTAAGATAATTAGAACTGACAAAGTATCTTCATTTCAACTTCTCTTTCTCATCACTCTGTAGATTATTTGCCAGTTTATATTTTGTTGATGTTGTGACAGGACTTTTTCTTTCATGTCACCAAACATACTCGATTTATTTTACATTAAACCATAGCAGTTGTAATCATTACTACGCCCCTGTTCATAATTCACATTTATATTATGGTGAAAAAATTTTATTATGAAGGAACTACATAGCATTTAAATGGTGGGTGTGTCTTAGGCACTCAGTTGTGGCTGACTCTTTGTAACACCATGGACTGTAGCCCACCAAGCTCCTCTGTCCATGGTATTCTCCAGGTAAGAATACAGGAATGGGTTGCCATTCTCTTCTCCAGGGGTTCTTCCCCACCCTATGATCAAACCTGGGTCTCAGCTGCATTGCAGTCAGGTTCATTTCTGTCTGAGCCACCAGAGAAGCCCAGAAATGGTCAGTACGTATCCTCATTATATATTGATGGGCTCTATGAGACTATACAAGTTGACTATACAACTTGTATACAACTATACANTGAATTTTGAATTTTGATAGTTTGCTAGAGTAGGGATATGCAGTAAAGTTCTGTCTTGTGACACTGGGCAGTGGCAGCTGCTAGCCAGCCATGCCATCATGAGGGTAAACAATAGATGTGCTTATAACCATTCTAAACTCAAACAATCATTCGTTTTTCACTTTCAGTAAATGAGCTATTCTGCATTTTATTATAGCTTTTTCATAGATGACTTCTCCAATTGAAAGTTAAAGTAAGTGTTCTGAGTGTGTTTAAAGTAGGCTATGCTGTACTATGATGCTCAGTACGTTAGGTATATTAGCTGCATTTTCCACTTATGGTTTATTCAGGGTATGCTTGTTGTATAGAGACATAACCCCACTGTTGAGAAGGAAATGACAACCCAATCCAGAGTCCTTGCCTAGGAAATTCCATGAACAGAGAAGCCCGGGGGCTATAGTCCATGGGGTCACAAAGAGTCAGACAAGACTTAGTGAAGTGAAAGTTGCTCAAACGTGTCCGACTCTTATGACCCCATGAACTATACAGTTGACTTAACAAAAACAATAATCCATTGTAAACTGAAGATCGGCAGTGTTAATGCCCACTTCCTCTTTTATATAGTTGGAATCAGTAGCTTAACAAGTTGGTAGATTGCCAATATTTGCATATCTCACCCATAAATAAAAGGCATAAATGTAGAAGAAATAATTTAAAATGTTATAGAGGGCTTAATTAATAATAAATAGCTATTCATGTAAGTACACGTTAACTTAAATAAATAGATAACATAGGCATATAATAAATGTTAGTCATTATTTTTAGTTCTGGATTTCCAAAGCTTTCTTTGTTCCCAATTACATACAAACTGTTTTCTCTTTGTTCCTTAATAATCTCTGAGATTGTAATAAATTAGTTAGTCTATTTTGCATTCAGAGTTCTAATTAATAAAAAATAATTCCTTAGACATTTGTGCTTGAACTGGGACTTTAAAATTACAACATTCTAAGAGGCCATGGTGCTCAGTGAGCTGACACTGCAATGGTACAGCTTGCAGTTGAAAGTTTTTGGGTTTATTCATCTTAGTGACCAGTGGAATGCATGTAATAACTCTTGTAGACATTTCCTGCAATATAATTATCTGTCATGGATGTTTTTATGCATCTATAGAAACAGAATGAATAGCATGACACATAGTAGAGTTAAAAGCCTAAGATTCTAATATTTGTGGTGATCGTTAACAAACAAAAATAAAGGTGCTTGTGTGAAGGGAAGGAAATCACTTTTTCACTTTTCTCTGTATATCATAGAGGACAGAAGTCCTAAAACTGAATGATCTGAGCTGGAGCTACACAGTGGTCTAAATTGAGAAGTTTCCATCTCACCACTTGTAGTACACACCATAAATTCTCTATAAGGACATACTTTTCCCACATCACTGAGATCACACACTTTTATCTTTGGACTGTCATTTTTAAAACCTGAAGTGAAAGATCATTTCTTACATTTTAGTCTTCATAAACTCAGAACTTAGGTATAAGACATTTCAGCCTTGAAGTTCCAAGTGAACTTAGGGTCAACACATAGTAAACTATATGACTGAAAGTGCTGTTTTATGAGTTTAAAGGCTTTTACTTGCTTTTGATATTATGAAATCATACTTCTTTGGCATATACACTGGAAAGCAAAATATATAGATGTTTTTTTGAGCAGATACATAAGTCGAATTATAAAAGCTTAGATTCTCAATCCAAGAAACTGTGAAACTGTTTAATTCACACCACTAATTTTACTATATATATTGAATAATTGCATTATACAGATTAAAATTTAAGTGTTGGACTATTGTCCAAAAAGTCATAAAATAATTGCATTTTGAAAAACTTTTAATATCTCTAAGTTGAAATATGAAATTTTCAAGAAAATACATAACTTTAAAACTTTCTACACTACAATGCCACTGCATNCTAATTTTACTATATATATTGAATAATTGCATTATACAGATTAAAATTTAAGTGTTGGACTATTGTCCAAAAAGTCATAAAATAATTGCATTTTGAAAAACTTTTAATATCTCTAAGTTGAAATATGAAATTTTCAAGAAAATACATAACTTTAAAACTTTCTACACTACAATGCCACTGCATCTTTTAAAATTTTATCATTGTTTTCAATTAAAAGTAACTATTATAAAAGTAATTCTATTAGTGTAGTTGTATTATACAGAGTAGGGCTTCCCAGGTAGTGCAATGGTTAAAAATCCTTCTGTCAAAAGAGGAGATGCAGGAGATGTGCATTCTATTTCTGGGTGAGGAAGATCATTTGGAGTAGGAAATGGCAACCCACTCCGTTATTCTTGCCTGGAAAATTCCATAAACAGAGGCACCTAGTGGACTCTAGTCCATGGGGTTGCAAAGAGTCAGACACAATGGAGTGACTGAGCATGCACACATTATACAGAGTGTTTTCCAGATAAAGCAAATCATAACTACTCAAGGTGTAAGGAACATTTTTGTAATTTACTACACCCCAATGAAAGAAAAGAATAACTGGAAACACAAAAAACCAGATGTTCTCTGTATTTTGGACTTAAAAATGTAATTAAACAGTTTAAAATATACCATTTGAAACATGTTCATAGATACAAGAGATTTTCTCAGATCTTTTGTTACTTTGATTCCTCAGAGTAAGACCCTGATTTTCCAGTCTTAGCTTGGTCATGTCCTAGTTAAGATACTGTGATTAACTTAAATGATATCACTGAATTTTAGTCTTCCTGTTAGTAAAATTGTCCTATGTCTGGGGCTCAACTTTGGGTCATTTTGATAGGAGTTAGAAACGTTGTGGAGTATCTCTGGACATACGGGACCATTTCTGATACATGTTGAGAAGGGTAGAGAAATTTGTAAATTACTGTTGAGAGGAGAACCTTGGACTTGATATTGTTATATGACCCATACTTCCTTCCTATCATTTAAGCTATGGGAGCAGAGAAGTATAAAATCTCTAATATTTGTAATGACATATAATGGAACTTCATAGATTGTATAACTCGTTTCTTCTTAAGTGAAAAAGGCATCTCAAAGCCTTTATATTATTTAATACAAATTGAAATTCAGAGAGAGAGAGAGTATAAAGAGTATGAAATGTTTAAAAACCCATCATGAATGAATTAGTAGCAAAGAGCTCCTAGAACATCATGCTCATCCTGAATTTCAGTTCAGTGTGCATTTTAATAAAATATCCTGATTCCTGGCATTATAAACATTTTGAGAAAAACTTCTTTTAAGAGATCTGNTTTGAGTAAACTCTGGGAGTTGGTGATGGACAGGGAGGCCTGGCGTGCTGCAGTCCATGGCGTTGCAAAGAGCCGGACACAATTGAGAGACTGGACTGAACTGATAGAACGATCAAAGGTAGTCTAGGTGTAGGGTTTGGGCACTCCTACAATATCTGGGCACGCCTCTGTCTGCAGTACTCCTAGACTCAACCTCTAATCATATGCTACAGAAGCTTCCATAATTCTATGCCCTTTAAGTTCTCCATTTCTCCCCACCTAGACTTACTAAAACTCTGTTTACATATGTATTTTTGAAAGGTATTTATGAAGTTGCCATGACCTCAGAATCTCTTCTCTCACTCATCCCCTCACAGTGAAATTTTGCCTCATTGTGAGATAAAAAAATGCACACAAAGCTGAGCTTAGTGTTGTCTTTAATTTTTTTAATATTTATTTTTAATTGGAGGATAATTGCTTTACTCATCCCGTCCTTTAAGCAGAGAGTAAAATCATTATTTTCACTGCATTGTAATTAGTTTAAATCTCTCCTTTTTCTTGCTTCACTGTCAGCCACAGAAGTACTTCTTCGTGACACACTTAGAGCTAAGAAGGAAGTGTGCCTCTCACACAGGAAGAAGTGAGTGTGTTCACAGACCACGAAAAGCATAACTGGCAGTTTCCTGGGCTGACCCAGAAGCGTGACTTGCAGTGGGAATGAAAGAATAGCTTGCATCTCTTCCCTCTGAACCCTAATGACCACATGCTTTTCTGAAAGCTGACACTGATCATCTCATGTCCTTACTCACAATTTTCCAGTGGTCTTCTGGATGCAGGAGACAGGGCAGCCTCCACAGTCCACCACTGAAGAGCCTTACTGCGCAGGCCCACCGTTGCTGGTTCCAGCCTCCTGTTCCACTGCTTATCAGCACTGCTACGTGGAGGTCCCCCAGGGAATCCTTCCCTTTCTGCCTCACACCCTCCCCTGTGTTTTATTCCTGGAGCATCCTCTTTCCCATACAACCAAAATTTGAAATGACCTTTTCCTTTCCAGAAAGTATAAGACTGTGTTCCTACTAGAATAACTATGGGCTTTGGACTCAGACAGATTCACTTTAGAATTCCATGACCTTCAGCAATTTTTTCATTTTTTCATTTTCATCCTCTTTGGGGAGGATGGCCATAAGAATTGTGAATGCATTTAGATGATCAATACATATTTCCTTTCCTTTATCATTCAAATAGCATTGCTCTCTATTGTGGGTTTTTGAGAGCAGGTCTTACTGTTTCTGTAAGACAATAGGGTCCTTGAAAGCAAGGAAGGGTCTTTCCTTAAGTGCATTTAAATATTCTCTGACACTAAGAAGACTGTCTTGCACTTAGAAAAGTAAGAGTGAAAGTGTCAGTCACTCAGTCGTATCCAGCTCTCTGTGATCCACGGACAGTAGCCTGCCAGGATCCTCTAGCCACAGAATTTCCCAGGCAAGAATACTGTAGTGGCTTGCCATTTCCTTCTCCCTTGCTAAATTCCTGACCCAGGGATCAAACCAAGTCTTCTGCTTGGCAGGAAGATTCTGTACCACAGAGCCATCTGGCAAACCCAATGCATGTAGAAAGTCATCCATAAACATATTTGATGGCAGAATAAATAAATAAAATTTCTGGCCCTCTGTTGGATAAAAGATAATGGCTTTGAGGAAAATGGGGCCTACAGGATGGTGCAGTAGAAGGGCACACGGTCATCATGAATGGAGAGTTCCAAAGAGTAGCAAGGAGAGACAAGAAGGACGTCCTCAGTGATCAGTGCTAAGAAATAGAGGAAAACAACAGAATGGGAAAGACTAGAGATCTCTTCAGGAAAAACAGAGATACCAAAGGAATATTTCATGCAAAGATGGGCTCAATAAAGCACAGAAATGGTAGGGACCTAACAGAAGCAGAAGATATTAAGAAGAGAATATACAGAACTGTACAAAAAAGATCTTCATGACCCAGATAATCATGATGATATGATCACTCACCTAGAGACAAACATCCTGGAATGTGAAGTCAAGTGGTCCTTAGGAAGCATCACTTGAAACAAAGCTAGTGGAGGTGATGGAATTCCAGTTGAGCTATTTCAAATCCTGAAAGATGATGCTGTGAAAGTGCTGCACTCAATATGCCAGCAAATTTGGAAAACTCAGCAGTGGCCACAGGACTGGAAAAGGTCAGCTTTCATTCCAATCCCAAAGAAAGGCAATGCCAAAGAATGCTCAAACTACCGCACAATTGCACTCATCTCACATGCTAGTAAAGTAATGCTCAAAATTCTCCAAGCCAGGCTTCAGCAATATGTGAAC
>SJYX01008976.1:478896-490363 GCA_006410675.1 Oreotragus oreotragus
TAAAGCTGAAACTCCAGTACTTTGGCCACCTCATGCGAAGAGTTGACTCATTGGAAAAGACTCTGATGCTGGGAGGGATTGGGGGCAGAAGGAGAAGGGGACAACCGAGGATGAGATGGCTGGATGGCGTCACGGACTCGATGGATGTGAGTCTGAGTGAACTCCGGGAGATGGTGATGGATAGGGAAGCCTGGCGTGCTGCGATTCATGGGGTCGCAAAGAGTCGGACACGACTGAGCGACTAAACTGAACTAAACTGAATTGAGGTACAGTAACTTAATCCATTGAGGTGGGTATGAAATAATTAAATAGCAAAAATTCACAAAACTAGCTAGGAGGCATTTGATGTGTGACATTAGAAATATAACTCCTGACCAGAATAAGAATTTTTTTTTAAAGTATGAATTAATATTTTCTCCAGAAAGGCAGGGTGGTCTGAATAATCCTTCCCACTATCACAGCAAGCAAAGAGAAAAAGCATAGAAATATAAAAGATATCTCTCAAACGCCTCTCCTTCAGTCTCAATACCTAAAAGCAACTGCTCTGTAGATTACGTTGTTGTTCTTTAGTTGATGAATCTTACCCGACTCTTTGCAACCCCATGGACTGCAGCATGCAGGCTCCTCAGATCTCCACTATCTCCCAGAGTTTGCTCAAATTCATGTCCACTGAATCGGTGCTGTTATCTAAGCATCCTCTGTCATCCCCTTCTTGTCTTGACTGCAATCTTTCCCAGCATCAGGGTCTTTTCCAATGAGTCAGCTCTTCGCATCAGGTGGCCAAAGTACTGGAGATTCAGTTTCATCATCAGTCCCTCCAATGAACACCCAGGGTTAATTCCTTTANAATCTTTCCCAGCATCAGGGTCTTTTCCAATGAGTCAGCTCTTCGCATCAGGTGGCCAAAGTACTGGAGATTCAGCTTCATCATCAGTCCCTCCAATGAACACCCAGGGTTAATTCCTTTAGGGCTACAGTCCATGGGGTTGCAGGAGTCAGAGACGACTTGGTGGCTAAACCCACATTTGCCACAAAGTGATGGAGCCGGATGCCATGACCTTGGTTTTTTGAATCTTGAGCTTTAAGCCAGCTTTCCTCCTCTCCTCTTTCACTTTCATCAAGAGGCTTACTACTTCCTCTTTGCTTTCTGCTATTCGAATGGTATCATCTGCATATCTGGGGTTGTTGATATTTCTCCCCAGCAACCTGGATTCCATCTTGTGCTTCATCCAGCCCAGCATTTAGTATGGCACACTGCATAGAAGTTAAATAAACGGGGTGAAAATATACAGACTGATGTCCTCCTTTACCAGTTTGGAACCAGCCTGTTCTGGTTGTTCTATGTCCAGTTCTAGCTGTTGCTTCTTGACCTGCATACAGATTTCTCAGGAGACAGGTAAGGTGGCCTGGTATTCTCATCTCTTTAAGAATTTTCCACAGTTTACGGTGATCCACATGGTCAGAAGCTTTAGCGTAGTCAGTGAGGCCGACGTAAATCTTTTTCTGGAATTCTCTTGCTTTTCCTATGATCTAACAGATGTTGGCAATTTCATCTCTGGTTCTTCTGCTTTTTGTAAATCCAGCTTGAACCTCTGAGAATTCTCGGTTCCCATACAGTTGAAGCCTAGCTTTAAGGATTTTTGAGCAATACCTTGCTAGCATGTGTAATGACCACAATTGTGCGGTAGCTGAACATTCTTTGGCATTGCCTTTCTTTGGGATTGGAATGAAAACTGACCTTTTCCAGTCCTGCGGCCACTGCTGAGTTTTCCAAACTTGCTGGCACATTGAGAGCAGCACTTTCACAGCATCATCTTTCAGGTTTTGAAACAGCTCAACTGGAATTCCATCACCTCCNTAAATTTATAGTATTTTTGTCCCTCTGAAAGTAAATCTTGCACTCACTTGTATTATTTCCCATTTCTACATCCCCTCAACACCTGACAACCATTAATCTACTTTGTCTCTTCATGGACTGACCTATTCTGAATGTTTCATATGAACAAAATAATACAATATGTGGCTTATTGTGTCTGGCTTCTCAGTATTTTTTTCAAGTTCCATGCATTATATATCAGTAGTTCACTTCTGGTCAATCCTCTTTGTCACTTAAAAATATATAATATAATATATTAACTATAGTCACCATGCTGTATATGATGTAAAGGTATGCTTGACATATTTTTACTCCTAAAATGTCTAACCACTTTAGTTTTATCAATCTCAAAGAATATTCTACATGAAACCCATTCTAAGTATGCTTCACTGAGCTGTAATGATTAGCAAACTAATATATTTACTTTGTTATGAAATAATACTGTTATTTCTACCCCAGTCCTTCCTTTCCTATCCAGGCAGCAACTGTGCATTTCCATTTGTAATGCCTGTGTAATATAACTAATGCAGATTATATTAACACCTTTTAGTCTGGTTGCTTAAGTATATCTTTATATAATGACATCATAGGCAATGATCTTCAAATTATACCTTTTGAGTTATATCTTTCTAATGACTTTCAGATGCTTTAGACAGGGAAAAAACACAATATCTGCTTTGCTTTAGATATTGAAGTTATAGCATATAGTTGTATGACTGGTCTAGGAGTCTGTTTGTATGACTTCTAGAAAAGTCTAGTAAACTGATTTGTGTTTCAGTTCCACAGTTTTAAGTCCAGGAATGTGTTAACCTGAGTAAAATGCATAGGTCTGATGAAGCCAAGAGTTCTGAACAAAGCCTGAGCTCCAGCCTGCATGTTTTATTCTACACTATATTATAAATGTACTGTATACTGTAAAATGTGGAGATCAGTGATGTAAATATTGCCCAGATAAAATAATGAAATAGTTCCTGACCCTTTTCTCCTTCTTTCCCATCCATCACTCATTAACACACACATAATTGTGAACACTGTGGACATCTACCCAGTTGCTCTGTCCAAAAACAGAAGGATTCATGTCCTCAGGAATCATAGTGGCTAGCAATTCACAGTTAACATCACCTCCAATAATTGCCTTTGGCCAAAGAAGTCTGTCTCATATAAGTTTACTCTCTCTTTATAAGGCAGCTTGCATCTAAGCACTTTTCAAGATGGGGAGAAAATAGGCCAGATCTGTTGTCTCAATTCATGACAGCTATGAAGATAGTTTCATTTAAAAACATACCCAGTTAAATTTGAATTGCAGGTAAACAATTGATACTTTATTGGCATGTGTGTCCCCTGTAACATTGTGGCATACTTACACTGAAGTATACCAAAATATAGACATACAACAAAAATGTACATATTATCTAACAGAAATTAAAATTTAACTGAACACCCTCTATTTTTATTTGTTAAGTCTGGCAACCCTGTCTGAAGGGTCATGCCAGCGATCTCTGCCCAGTCTTACTTTTCTCACTCATGGACAGGTGGTCTTCAGTGAATTTGTCTCAGTAAACTGCTTTCATTTGAATAACTGTCTCAGGGACTATTTCCCAGGGAACTTATCTATGTCAGTTGGTGCAAATCATGGTCCAAGAAAGCAGAAGCTGAAATGAAATTTTTGGAATCAAAGCATTTGCTAGCCAGTTGGCAAAGACAACCTCATCACTGGTGGTACATGGGGTACTGAGAGTCCCTGATATGTAGTAATGATGCCATCATTAAAATTTCCATGATAATAAACTGGGAAGAGATTCAGTTTGGGGGTATTCAGTTGGTGAAATGTCTCAGATCTCAGTCTTTTGAGAAATTTAGAACTAGTAATTATAAGGACTGTGAAATGGGATAGCTGCTACTGAGGTCATTAATGCATCAGGGAAAAAGAGAAAAACAAAATGCTTAAATTAATTACTAACTTAAAGTAACATAGCACATAAACATATAAATGCAATCATCTTCTACATCCAGAGGGCAGAAAAGCTAAAATTCTAGCCTGCTGATTAATTACAGAGATAACTGAAATACTGAAAATGTAAATTCTCAATCCAGAATGGTATGCTAAGGGCAAGACCATGACTGGAAAAAAAAGGCGGGGAGATGATAAAGCATAGGTGGAGATAACTGGGTCAGAAATTCAGAATCTCTTGTTTGTTTCATGTTTGTTTGTTTATTCTTTAATCCTCTGAGTCAACAAATATGGTCCTTAGTATTAAAGGGTAGTGTTTGTCCTTTCAGTTCAGTTCAGTTCAGTCACTCAGTCGTGTCCGACTCTTTGCAACCCCATGAATTGCAGCTCGCCAGGCCTCCTTGTCCATCACTAACTCCCGGAGTTCACTCAGATTCACGTTCATCGAGTCAGTGATGCCATCCAGCCATCTCATCCTCTGTCGCCCCCTTCTTCTGCCCACAATCCCTCCCAGCATCAGAGTCTTTTCCAAGGAGTCAACTCTTTGCATGAGGTGGCCAAAGTACTGCAGTTTCAGCTTTAGCATCTTTCCTTCCAAAGAAATCCCAGGGCTGATCTCCTTCAGAATGGACTGCTTGGATCTCCTTGCAGTCCAAGGGACTCTCAAGATTCTTCTCCAACACCACAGTTCAAAAGCATCAATTCTTCAGTGCTCAGCCTTCTTCACAGTCCAACTCTCACATCCATACATGACTACTGGAAAAACCATAGCCTTGACTAGACGGACTTTAGTTGGCAAAGTAATGTCTCTGCTTTTGAATATGCTATCTAGGTTGGTCATAACTTTTCTTCCAAGGAGTAAGCGTTTGTCCTTTACTTGAAGCTAATAACAAACTTCTACCTTATAAGACAACTTGTACCTCCTTGTCATGTATCTCAATCTTCCTCAAGACTATTAGATCTTTAAATAAAGATAAACCTCATTATGTACTATCTAGGAGGATGCTACTAATAAGTTCTTCTACTGAGAGATGAAAGGGATTATATCTCAGTGAAAATGTAGGCTCTAAGCTATGTGTAGTGTCAGGAACTAGGAGTATGTTTGTGGGACCGGGTCCTAAGGACACTAGATCAAGAATAGCTTGATATGAAGCTGAATAATAACATTTACAATAGCCATGAATGGAAGCAAACTTAGTGTCCAATGATGGATAAATGGATAATGAAAATGTGCATATACACGATGGAATATTACTCAGCCATTAAAAGAAACAAAACTGTGCCATTTTTAGAAACATAGAGAGATCTAGAGATTGTCATACAAAGTGTAGTAAGAAAGAGAAGAGCAACTATTGTATATTAATGCATATATGTGGAATCTAGAAAAATGGTATAGATGATCTTATTTCCAAAGCAGAAGTAGAGACACAGATGCTAGAAAATATATGTATGGACACCAAGGAGGAAGGGGGAGGTGGGATGAATTGGAAGATTGAGACTGATGTATATACATTATTGATTCTGTGTTTAAAAGTAATAACTAATGAAAATCTACTGTATAGCTCAGGAAACTCAGTGCTGTATGCTAACCTAAACTGGAAGGAAATCCTAGAAAGAAGTTTATGTGTATACATATAGCCGATTCACTACTATATAGTAGAAACTAACACAGAACTGTAAAGCAACATACTCCAATTAAAATTAGTTTTAAAATAATCTATTAATGTAAAAACCCTCTTCCTGATTATAGATTTCATATCCAGGCAAAGACCTTAGGGTACAGCACTAATTCCTGGATGGCTTTGGAAGTTTGGGGAAAGAAATGGCCCAGGAAACATGAGGTAGAAATGCCAGAACTACCATGTTGGAAAGTTGGAGACAAAGATCCAAAGGCCCAGTGAACTTGACAGAATATTGTGGATATACTATGTAAAACTGGACAATCTACCATTTGACTATTTTCCACCAAAAAGCCACATTTACCATCATAATAGGAAAAGCATTGTGAAACGTTCAGCAGCTTTATTGGATCAATAACAACTTCCTATATAGATTACAGCTGATGGTAGTTGCTGTAGAGCAATGAAGATAATAAGATCTCGGAAGTACTCATGTATTAAAAGAAAAATGATGGGGATAATTATTGAAGTGAGCAGAAAAATTAGAGTGGAAACAGAAGCCAGATATAACTATGGAAATTGTTTTACTATAGAACATTGCCTGTAAATCTTGTCCTTAAGGATACTATGTGCTCTATCTATAATATTTAAATATTTCAAAGAAGATGGATATTAAAAAAAAGTAGTGTTCTAGTTCACTATATATAATAGTGCAAACAGCATCCATAAGGGCAAGATACACAGACAATGTTTAAAAGTATTTCTCCATTTATGCAATCAAAAGAAATGAAGCATGGATGATTAGAATGTGAAGGCCTGCCAAGCCATTAAAACATTATAATTTCCAGCACAGTTTCCAAACATGTGTAACTTTTAAAATCCAGAACCTATTTACGAAGGACAGGGAAGTTTCCCATGAGAAAGTACCTTCAACCCCACAGCAAGTTTCTATGTTAATGATTATCAGTGCTTTTTCCCAATGAGGCATTTAGTCATTTATTCCGATAACTGTGTACTGAGGAAAGGGAGGTACTAGACATTTCAATAACTCCAGAACAGAGATCCAACCCAATGTTTGTACTTGGAAATGCAAGGCACTTTTATAGTCATCTTATTTGTGAGTGTCTTGTAAAAATAGTATCCTGGCAAAGAGTATGGCACACCAAGAATATGCAATTTAAGTCAAAAGCCTCAGAATTTTGAAACTCAGTTTTACTCTTACCAGCTGAGACAATCTGTTCAAAACAAGTTCTCTTTAGTCTCCCCTTCTACCTATGAAAATGAGCTTTGTTCATACTATAATACATTATAGAGTAAAAACTGTATACTTTCTGCTTAACAAATGTTTCTCCAAGTCCCACTGGGAAAATAATACATTTCCTTCTTCTCAGAGCTACATAGAGGAAAAGGGTGCACACCAATCAAAACTATCTTCCATTTCAAACTTTATTTTTCAGACTTTTCAAAGATTGGTGTTGGCACTTTTTTTTTTTTTTTTACTTTTTAAAAAAATTTTATTTTTACTTTATTTTATCTTACAATACCGTATTGGTTTCGCCATACATTGACATGAATCCACCACGGGTGTATACAAGCTCCCAATCCTGAATCCTCCTCCTCCCCTCCCCCCATATCATCTCTCTGGATCATCCCCATGCACCAGCGCCAAGCATCCTGTATCCTGTATCGAACATAGGCTGGAGCTTCGTTTCTTACATAATAGTATACATGTTTCAATGCCATTTTCCCAAATCATCCCACCCTCTCCCTCTCCCTCAGAGTCCAAAAGTCTGTTCTACACATCTGTGTTTCTTTTGCTGTCTTGCATACAGGGTCATAATTACCATCTTTCTAAATTCCATATATATGTGTCAGTATACTGTATTGGTGTTTTTCTTTCTGGCTTACTTCATTCTGTATAATCGGCTCCAGTTTCATCCATCTCATTAGAACTGATTCAAATGTATTCTTTTTAACGGCTGAGTAATACTCCATTATGTATATGTACCACAGCTTTCTTATCCATTCATCTGCTGATGGACATCTAGGTTGTTTCCATGTCCTGGCTATTATAAACAGTGCTGTTCATTACCATCTTTCTAAATTCCATATATATGTGTCAGTATACTGTATTGGTGTTTTTCTTTCTGGCTTACTTCACTGTGTATAATCAGCTCCAGTTTCATCCACCTCATTAGAACTGATTCAAATGTATTCTTTTTAATGGCTGAGTAATACTCCATTGTGTATATGTACCATTGCTTTCTTATCCATTCATTTGCTGATGGGCATCTAAATTGTTTCCATGTCCTGGCTATTATAAACAGTGCTGCAATGAACATTGGGGTACATGTGTCTCTTTCAATTCTGGTTTCCTCTGTGCATATACCAAGCAGTGGGATTGCTGGGTCATAAGGCAGTTCTATTTGAAGTTTTTTAAGGAATCTCCACACTGTTCTCCATAGTGGCTGTACTAGTTTGCATTCCCACCAACAGTGTAAGAAGGTTCCCTTTTCTCCACACCCTCTCCAGCATTTATTGCTTGTAGACTTTTGGATCGCAGCCATTCGGACTGGTGTGAAATGGTACCTGATTGTGGTCTTGATTTGCATTTCTCTGATAATGAGTGATGTTGAGCATCTTTTCATGTGTTTGTTAGCCATTAATTATATATTTTTAGCTCTTAAACCATTTGCTAACCCCTGTATAATGATAGGTTGCAAAAATCCTACTGAAAACCAGTAGAATTATATACCTTAAATATTTTCATAGCCTCAGGTCAATGAGTGAAATTTCAGCAACTTCCAAGTTATAAAGTTATTTAGAATTAATCATCCTATAATTTTGTGATTTAAAAAAAAATATATATATATAGATAATAATATTGAGCACCCTCTCTGTGCCAAAATTGCATTGACCACTAGGGATACATCACTTGCTTAATACTCGTTAACAATGAGTAAGTTAATATTGTAAACATATCCAGGAAAGAAACTTCTTATATCAGACAGGCATTTTCAAGGTGTTACTGTTTCTGTGCTGTGCTCAGTAGTGTCCAACACTTTGCAAGCCTATATACTGTAGCATACCAGCCTTCTCTGTCCATGGGAATTCCAGGCAAGAATACTGGAGAGGGTTGCCATTTCCTCCTCCAGGGGATCTTCTCAACTAAGGGATCACAGTTTGTGTGTGTGTGTGTGTGTGTGGCAAAAGGGCTTGTGTAATTCAATGAAGCTATGAGCCATTCCATGTAGGGCCACCCAAGACAGATGGGTCATAATGAAAAGTGCTGACAAATTATGGCCCGCTAGAAGAGGGAATGACAAATCACTTCAGTGGAAAACCACTCCCATGAAAAGATTACACAAGGCAAAAAGATTACACAAGAAGATGATCTGCCCAGTCAGAAGGTGTCCAATATGCTACAGGAAGAACAGAAGGCAATTACTAACAGCTCCAGAAAGAATGAAGTGGCAGGGCCAAAGCAGAAATGATGCTCAGTTGTGGGTGTATCTGGTGGCTAAAGTCTGATGCTGTAAAGAACAATATTGAATAGGAACTTGGAATGTTAGATTCATAAATCAAGGTAAATTGGATGGATCAAGCAGGAGGTAGCAACAATGAACATTGCTATCTTGGGAATCAGTGAAGTATAATGGATGGGAATGGACAAATTTATTTCAAATAACCATTATGTCTACTATTGCAGGCAAGAATCCCTTAGAAGAAATGGAGTAGCCCTCATAGTCAACAAATGAGTCCAAAAAGTAGCACTTGGGTGCTATCTCAAAAACAAAAGAATAGCCTTGGTTTGTTTTCAAGGCAAACCATCCAACATCACAGTAATCCAAGTCTGTGCCCCAATAACTAATTCCAGTTGAGCTAATGTTGACCAGTTCTATGAAGACCGAAAGATCTTATAGGACTAACAACCAAAAGAGATAACTTTTTTCATTGTAGGGGACTGGATGCAAAAAAAGGAAGTCAAGAGATACTTGGAATAACAGACAAGTTTGGCCTTGGAATACAAAATGAAGCAGAGGAAATGCTAACAGACTTTTGTCAAGGGAACAAACTGGTCATAGCAAACACCCTCTTCCAACAAGATGAGATGACCCTACACATGGGCATCACTAGATCATCATATTGAAATCATAGTTTTTATATTCTTTGTAGCTGAAGATGGAGAAGAGCTATACAGTCAGCAAAAACAAGAATGGGAGCTGACTGTGGCTCACATAATGACCTCCTTATCACAAAATTTAGACTTAAATTGAAGAAGGCCAAACTACAAGCCATTCAGATCTGACCTAAATCAAATACTTTATATGATTATACAGTAGAGATGATGAATAGATTCAAGGGATAAGATCTGGTAGACAGACTGCCTGAAAAACTTATTCACAGAGGTTTGAAACATTGTACAGGAGGCAGTGACTAAAACCATCCTGAAGAAAAAGGAATGCAAGAAGGCAAAGTGGTTTTCTGAGGAAGATTTATAAATAGCTGAAGAAAGAAGAGAGGTGAAAGACAATGGAGAAAGGGAAAGATATACCCAATTGAATGTAGAATTCCAGAGACTAACAAGGAGAGATAAGAAGGCCTTCCTTAATGAAAAATGCAAAGAAATAGAGAAAAGCAATAGAACTGGAGAGGCTAGATATCTCTTCAAGAAAATTAGAGAGACCAAGGGAGAATTTAATGCAAGAATGGGCACAATAAGGACAGAAGAGGCAAGGCCCTAACAGAAGTGAAGAGATTAAAAACAGGAGCCAAGAACATCCAGAAATGTACAAAAAAGGTCTTAATGACCTGGATAACCATGATAGTGTGGTCATTCACCTTGAGCCAGACATCCTGGAACATGAAGTCAAGTAGACCTTAGGAACCATTACTACAAACAAAGTTAGTGAAGATGATGGAATTCCAGCTGAGCTATTTCAAATAGTAAAATATGATGCTGTTAAAGTGCTGCATGCAATATGTCTTAGCAATTTGAAAAACTCAGCAGTAGCCACAGGACTGGAAAAGGCCAGTTTTCATTCCAATCCCAAAGAAGAGCAATGCAAAAAAAATGTGCCAAATACTGTATAATTGTGCTAATTTCACATGCTAGTAAAGTTATGCCCCAAATCCTAGAAACCAAAAAGAAAAAATAAAAAAACCTCCAGGTGCATAAGTTGGCTTTAAAAAAGGCACAGGAACCAGAGATCAAATTGTCAGCGTTCATAGAAAAAGCAAGGGAATCATAGAGAAAACAAGTAGTTGTCCAGAAAAACATCTACTTCTGCTTCATCGATTACATTAAAGCCTTTGATTGTGTGGACCACAACAAGCTGTGGAAAATTCTTAAAGAGATAGGAATACAAGACAACCTTCCCTACCTCCTAAGAAACCTGAATGCAAGTCAATAAGAAACAGGCATGGAAATGAGTGGTTTCCAGTTAGGAATGGAGTACAACAAGGCTGCATATTGTCACCCTGCCTGCTTAACACATCCAGAGTACATCATGTTAAATTCCAGGCTGGATGAATCATAAGCTGAAATCAAGAGTTCAGGGAGAAATATCAACAGCCTCAGATATGCAGATGATACCATTCTAATGGCAGAAAGTGAAGAAGAACTAAAGAACCTTTTGATGAGGGTGAATGAAAAGGGTGAAAAAGCTGGCTAGAAACTCAACATCCAAGAAACTATGATTATGACATCCAGTCCCATCACTTCATAGCAAATACATAGGAAAAAAGTGGAAGCAGTGACAGATTTTATTTTCTTTTACTCAAAAAATCAATGTGGACAGCAACTGTAGCCTTTAAATTAAAAGGCACTTGCTCCTTGGAAGAAAATATATAGCAAAACTAGACAGTATATTAAAAACCAAAGACATTACTTTGTCAACAGAGGTCTGTATAGTCAAGGCTATGGTTTTTCCAGTGGTCATGTATGGATGAGAGATTTGGAGTATAAAGAAAGCTGAGCACTGAATAACTGATGCTTTTGAACAGTGGTGTTGGAGAAGA
>SJYX01008976.1:492481-512139 GCA_006410675.1 Oreotragus oreotragus
AAAGCATCAATTCTTCAGCACTCAGCTTTCTTCACAGTCCAACTTTCACATCCATACATGACCACAGGAAAAACCATAGCCTTGACTAGGCGGACCTTAGTCAGCAAAGTAATGTCTCTGCTTTTGAATATACTATCCAGGTTGGTCATAACTTTTCTTCCAAGGAGTAAGCATCTTTTAATTTCATGGCTGCAGTCACCATCTGCAGTGATTTTGGAGTCCAAAAAAATAAAGTCTGACACTGTTTCCATTGTTTCCCCATCAGAGGGTAGGTCTAGCTTTTCATTTTACTTACTTTTTTGAATTCTTTCACTCCTGTTATTCCTCTAGAGTGGCATGGACTGCAGGAAAAAAGCATGGAAGAGTATAGGGGAAGTATTCTATTTATTCTTTCTATCACATTCTGCCTTTATTTTAGATTCCCTCTCTATATCTAGGCATTCAGTTTTTGGCCCTCTCCTGGGGCTCTTCTGTCAATTTTTTAGGGCCCTTCCCATTACCCAATTCCCTTGACTTGATAGGTACATTGTATTGAATTCCCCCAAACCACTTTTGTTGTCACAGATTGCTCTCTCTAAACTTCTTGGCTTTGTCTCCATAATAAGCTCACTTGTGTCAGATATTTTCAGTGTAGACAGAGCCAAGATACCTTTCCATTTGCTGTAGGGAACTAAAGCATCATTGCTAAATCAGAGCAGTGAAGAATGCCCCATTGTTTCCCCTTTCTTTACGATGAGTCTCCAGTTTTCTTCTTTTGTTAATTCACATATACTCAGAGTTATACTGCTCTGCCATCAAAGACCACCAGGGATACACCTGTAATTGAACAAGTTGGTCTATTGTTCATGATAGCAAGGGAAAACGTACATCATGGGAAATTGTGGCAGTCTAGGTGAGAATGTATTACACAGGGCTATTTTATTTGGGCCACTGTTAAATGATTTTGTGAAGAATTTTAAAAGTTGAGATTTACTCTGCATTATATGCTGTCAGATAAAAAGAGGTAAATCTAAGATTAGATGTCTTAACAAATCTTATCAAGAAGTAGGGAAGACTAGATGCCAATGCTATAATTGGCAAGGAATAAATTATTTTTCATATTAGCCATGGTAAGGTGATTTTCAGTTATTTTTGTAGCCTGAACAATGTTGAAGTTTTCTCTGTATTCAGATACGACTGTGTAGTTGTCTTACTCTTGTTCCATTATCATTACAGAGTAGTCCTGTGTGATACTGATGTTCTGTGATATTATTAAAGTTCAGCAGAGAACACCAACGTCCAGCTGTGAATGTCAGGCTGGCTATAGCAGCATCACAGAAAGACTGATCTACGTGGCTGGTGATTGCTTGCTGTTTTTCTGTTTTTCAGAGGATAGAGCAGCAAGTTCAAAGTCAAAAGAGCTTCACCCTGGTAATGACCCACCAGTCACTTTTCCTAGCAGGATTCTGTGTACCCATGAGTAATCTCTCTCAGAGCCCTCCTCACAGCTCATTACAAGGTCATGGTGACTCTCAAATTTCTAACTTTTTGTTTTTATAGCAAGTTGGGGTAGTGAGGTGATTGCAGATAGCAGCCTTATAGCAAGTACTGTAGAGATGTATCTGATGACGTTGTTCTCCTTGAAAAGGCACTTAAATAACTTTCACTCTCCTGGCCTTGGGATAATTTTTTTTTTTTTTTGGAGTGCATGTATCTTTTTATTTTTTTATTCTTTCTTTTTTATTTTTATTTTTTCACATTTTTAATTTTTTTTAAATATAAATTTATTTATTTTGCAACTCTAAGATAATAGGGAAATATTAATTCATCTTCCTAGTGAACACACACACATTCATAATATGTATTTTAACAAAATATATCATGTTCAAAACAATATTGTATAGCCTGTTTTAATCAGCAATGTACTGTGCACATCTCTTCATATACAAAGAAAACATCATTCTCACATATTTGAGAAGAAGAATTCTCAGTTTAAGATACTATAAAAGTATAAATTCCATTGAATTCATGCTATTTTACTGTTGGTGCTATTCTGTTTTAACTCACAATTAATGGTTAGAAAATATATAAGATCTTTGATACAAACTGAGACTGCCAAAACTGTATCTTTGTTTATTTTCAACCAGTTGTATTGCCAAAAGCAATACTCCTAGATCATAATGTTATGGATTCTTTAAGAAATGGTTTTACAGAATTAAAATTTAATATTATATTGGTGTTTATATATATCCAAAAGTGAAAACTATTGTTGGATGGAATTTAAAAGAATGTTTCCAGAGTTCAAAGATCTTTGATACAAATTGAGACTGCCAAAACTGTATCTTTGTTTATTTTCAACCAGTTGTATTGCCAAAAGCAATACTCCTAGATCATAATGTTATGGATTCTTTAAGAAATGGTTTTACAGAATTAAAATTTAATATTATATTGGTGTTTATATATATCCAAAAGTGAAAACTATTGTTGGATGGAATTTAAAAGAATGTTTCCAGAGTTCTGATTTCCAGATTTAAATATCTAACTAACTTTTTGACAACTCTGTCTGAAATTCTAATATGGATCTCACACCTGCTGCTGCTGCTGCTGCTGCTTCTAAGTCGCTTCAGATGTGTCCGACTCTGCGACCCCCACAGACGGCAGCCCACCAGGCTCCCCCGTCCCTGGGATTCTCCAGGCAAGAACATTGGAGTGGGTTGACATTTCCTTCTCCAATGCATGAAAGTGAAAAGTGAAAGTAAAGTCGCTCATCTCACACCTACTAAGTCCAAAATGGAAGTTTTATTCTCCCCTCTCACCAAGACTGTTCATCCTATTGTTTCTATGTCAGTATAAGACAATTCCAGTCTTTTGGCTACTCAAGTCCAAATCCGAGAATCTTTCTTGACTCCCCTCTTTTTATCACACTCCATTAAAATGGGTAAATTCTCTTGACACTTGTTTAAAACTGTATCCAGAATCAAAGCACTGTTTACCATCTCTACTGCTCAAACCCACTTTCTTAGATTATTGCTGGAAGTTTCTAACTGGTTGATCTTACAATTTTGCTGCTGTTCTCCACTTAATGGCCAGAGTAATCGTGTGATAACATATGTCATATCTTATTAATCTCTTATTCAAAA
Organism: Oreotragus oreotragus; assembly: GCA_006410675.1. Taxonomy (NCBI): domain Eukaryota; kingdom Metazoa; phylum Chordata; class Mammalia; order Artiodactyla; family Bovidae; genus Oreotragus; species Oreotragus oreotragus. The sequence goes on from SJYX01008976.1 coordinate 495,601, forward strand.
CCATCAAATAGCTCCTGTTGCTAATTAAAGATAGTCCTTACAATGTCCTTCAGTGCACTCTCTTCACACTCTGCAGGCAAGCATCCTACCCCTCCTCTGTCCATTGGACTCAGACACAACAGCTTCCTTCTGATCTGAGAATGTGGTAGGCATATTGCTACATTCAAATCTTCCCTGTGCTCAGAAAGCTCTCCCTCCACAGAAATGCATGACTTGTTTCAACTTCTTCAAGTATTTATTTCTATCAACTTTTCAGTAAAGTCCTCTCTGTCCACACTATGAAAATGTGCCTTTCTTCCCTCCATTCTCCATACTTCTCTTTTGTTTTATTTTTCTTTGAGCTTTTCTCACCATCTAGAATATTTTATTTACTTAATATACAGTTTCTTTTTTTCCACACAGAAAATGTAAGTTCTTCAAGGGCAGAGGTTTTTGCTTATGCTATCATTTGCAAATACCTAAGCTTAGCAAAATGCCTGGCATACCGCATATTGCCAATGATTATTAGTTGAATGAGTTCATGAATGAAAGATTCTCAGCAATTTTCAATTTTCTTTCTCTCTAAAATTGTTCCCATCTCTTTAAGTAGAAAAAATTTCCCCCTGCTTTTAGAAAAAAATAAGAATTTATTTTTGGAATTTTTAAAGTCGAGCCCATGCTGCCTTTGATTGCCAGATTTTTAAAAGCAAAAACTGGATATGAGGCCCTTTGTTTATGATCTTTCAATTCAATTAAGAAATATATAAAGTAAGATATGAATTTGGTAGGTTGTTGATAATAATTTCATGTAAACATTTACTTATTTCACATTTATTTTATTTTTAGTTTCATAGTAAAATAGAACAATAACACATTTCTTGATATCACTTCTTGATTTGTTCTGAAAATGAATATTTGTGTTTTCCAAATAATACTTATTAAATAATTAACTTCATATATTTTTAATTTTTTTCTTTATTTTGAAACGTTGATTATTAAATGCAGTCTTCTGAACATATTCTGAAAATACTCTCTAAATATTTCCCNTTCTTGATATCACTTCTTGATTTGTTCTGAAAATGAATATTTGTGTTTTCCAAATAATACTTATTAAATAATTAACTTCATATATTTTTAATTTTTTTCTTTATTTTGAAACGTTGATTATTAAATGCAGTCTTCTGAACATATTCTGAAAATACTCTCTAAATATTTCCCAGAAACTGAATAATAAAGATAATTTTACTTGATTGCAGCAAACATGTTTAATTAGCTTTGCTTTGGATCTTATCTTTATATTTTTACTTGGAAATGAAGCTGAGTTTCAAGAAAAATCACAAGTTAAGAAGATGATTCTTAAAATGTCCTTAAAATATTAAAAAAGAAACATATCCTTCTCTCTCCAATGAGATCTGTGCAACAGTCATGCTCTGTAGTGCTTAGAATCTCAGTGCAGAGATGCTATTGTTTAAACAGAAAAGTAGGAACCTACTACAACTTTAGTTAAGACCTTTTCACTGATTAAAAACAATGACATATTGAAGTTGTCTAGGATCCTCCAAGTTCCCTTTACTGTCGATAAATGCATCCTCCAGGTATGCATGTTGGCTGCTAATATGGCATCTATACCACCTTTTGAGAACCACCTTGACTGAAAAGGCATAAAGTATAATGATCCCTATCTTTTGTTCTTTCCAGATTAGTCTACCTATCACTTTATCAATTTTGTTTATCTTTTCAATCATCGGCTCCTATTTTACATTTATTTTTTAGTCTCTCATTAATTTCTTCTCCTATCTTTTCGTTTCCCTCTACTAACTTTGGGTTTTACTTGTTATTCTAATTTTTTCAGGTGTAAGATTTGGCTGTTCATTTGAGATTTTTTTGTTATTTTCTGTGGTAGGCTTGTATTTTATAAACTTATCTCTTAGATCTGTGTACAATACATTTTGGATGTTTGTGGTTTTGTTTTCAAATACATTCAAGTATGTTTTGATTTCCTCTTTGATTTCTTCAGTGACCCAGTAGTTGTTTAGTAGCATATTCTTTAGATTACACATGTCTATGTATGTTTTGCAGTTAATACATAACTAGTTGTTTTTCACTTACTACTTTTTGTATCCTCCCTTTATTTTTTGCCATTTTTAACTAAAGTATACCCTGGTGTGTTGCTCTTATTTAGGACTATGTATTTCCTGGAGCTGAAAGTCTTTATTCTTCCTCAAATTAGGAAAGTTTTCAGCTATTATAGCTTTATATGAGTTTTCTAACCTTTCTATTGGTCTTCTCTTTCCCTCACTTCTATCATGTGAATGACTGTGTGCTTGATGCTTTCCCAGAGGTCTCTCTCTTTTTTTTTTTTTTAATTTAATTTTTAATCAGAGGATGAGTGTTTTTCAATGTTGTCTTGGTTTCTGCCATACAACAATGCAAATAGTCATAATTATATTACTTCACTCTGTATAACAGGCTGTAGGTTCATTCACTTTACTACTACTACTACAAATCCATTCCTTTTCATAAGTAAGTAGTACTTCATTGTATATATTACTACACCTTCTTTATCCATTCATCTGTTGATTGATATGTACATTGCTTCCATGTTCTGGCGATTGTAAACAGTGCTATGATGAACACTGGGGTACATGTGTATTTTTGAATTGGGCTGTATCAATTTGCATTTCCACCAACAGTGCAACAGTGTTCGCTTTTTTCCACATCCTATCCAGAATTTATTGTTTATAATTTCTTTGGTGATGGCCATTTTGATTGGTGTGAAGTGTTAACTCGTAATTTTGATTTGCATTTCTCTGATAATGAGTGATGCTGAGTATCTTTTCATGTATTGACTGGCCATCTGTATGTCTTCTTTGGCAGATGTTTCTTAAATTACACTTATTTTTTGAAAAATTCTTTTATCTGTTCAGCTTGGGTGATTTCTATTACTCTGTCTTTTGGTTCAATGATTCATTCTTCTCTAGCATTTAATCTACTCATGTTTACTCTTGTGTAATTTTTGTTTGTTTGTTTCAGTTATTGTATTCTTCAGCTCTCTTTGGTTCTTTATGTTATCTAACATTTTTATTCTGAGTTTGTTGAGCATCTTTATGATCATTACCTTGAACTCTTTATTAAGTAGATTGTTTTTCTCTGTTTTTCTTAGTGCTTCTGGGGTTTTATCTTGCTCCAATAAGGTCCAGCAGTATACTCTTTTCTGGTTTCCAGAGCTACATAATGTAAGGTTGCTCCCTACTTGAACTTCATAGGCTTCTCTATTGTGGTGGGCCAAACTACTAAGGACACACTGGTCGATTGCCGAGCTTTGCCTTGTGCTTAAGCAACCAGCTGCAAGTAGACAGTGATGAATTCTGGTATGGCTAGCTGTGGGCCCTAGGGGGTCCCATAACCCCTAGGTGATGGCCCACTGGTGGGCAGTGCCAGGGGGAACTGGGGCTAATTATTCGTTTCTAAAAGTTTCCTTAGTTACTATTTGAAAACAATAATAAGTTGTCTATAATATTTGTGAAATATATTTATCTTATACAGTTTCCCCTTAGTATTTTATTGTGTGATAATTATATACATAGTCAAAGACAGTTTGTGCTATGAAATACTGTCTTAGTTACAAAGTATTTCCTTTAAACTTGACTGAATTGTGAAAATGAAGAAAATTTCTGGTATAGCTTAACATATAAGAAACTATCTGCATTATCATTGATATTTCATTGAATTTTCTCTAGTTATAGCAAACTCTGCTTCACTGGATAAGCATTCCAGCTTGGGAGTTGTTCAGTTCAGTTCAGTTCAGTCACTCAGTTGTGTCCGACTCTTTGTGACTCCATGGACTGCACCACGCCAGGCCTCCCTGTCCATCACCAACTCCCGGAATTTACTCAAACTCACGTCCATTGAGTTGATGATGCCATCCAACCATCTCATCCTCTGTCATCCCCTTCTCCTCCTGCCTTCAATGTTTCCCAGCATCAGGGTCCTTTCAAATGAGTCAGCTTTTCTCATAGGTGGCCAAAGTGTTGGAGTTTCAGCTTCAACATTAGTCCTTCCAGTGAATATTCAGAACTGATTTCCTGTAGGATGGACTGGTTGGATCTCCTTGTGATCCAACAGGCTCTCATCTTCTCCAACACCACAGTTCAAAAGAGTCAATTCTTCAATGCTCAGCTTTCTTTATAGTCCAACTCTCAGATCCATACATGACCACTGGAAAAACGATAGCCTTGACTAGACAGACCTTTGTTAGCAAAGTAATGTCTCTGCTTTTTAATATGCTGTCTAGGTTGGTCATAACTTTTCTTCCAAGGAGTAAGTGTCTTTTTATTTCATGGCTGCAGTCAGCATCTGCAGTAATTTTGGAGCCAAAAATAAATAAATAAATAAATAAATAAATAAATAAATAAAATAAAATAAAGTCTGCCACTGTTTCCACTGTTTCCCCATCTCTTTCCCATGAAATGATGGGACCGGATGCCATGATCTTTGTTTTCTGAATGTTGAGCTTTAAGCTAACCTTTTCACTCTCGTCTTTCACTTTCATCAAGAGGCTCTAGTNTGATTCAAATGTATTCTTTTTAATGGCTGAGTAATACTCCATTGTGTATATGTACCACAGCTTTCTTATCCATTCATCTGCTGATGGACATCTAGGTTGTTTCTATGTCCTGGCTATTATAAACAGTGCTGTGATGAACATTGGGGTACATGTGTGTCTTTCAATCCTGGTTTCTTCAGTGTGTATGCCCAGCAATGGGATTGCTGGGTCATAAGGCAGTTCTATTTGCAGTTTTTTAAGGAATCTCCACACTGTTCTCCATAGTGGCTGTACTAGTTTGCATTCCCACCAACAGTGTAAGAAGGTTCCCTTTTCTCCACACCCTCTCCAGCATTTTTTGCTTGTAGACTTTTGGATCGCAGCCATTCTGAGTGGTGTGAAGTGGTACCTCATTGTGGTCTTGATTTGCATTTCTCTGATAATGAGTGACGTTGAGCATCTTTTCATGTGCTTGTTAGCCATCCGTATGTCTTCTTTGGAGAAATGTCTGTTTAGTTCTTTGGCCCATTTTTTGATTGGGTCATTTATTTTTCTGGAATTGAGCTGCATAAGTTGCTTGTATATTCTTGAGATTAGTTGTTTGTCAGTTGCTTCACTTTTTAGATGAATGAAATGCTTATATCTCTAGGAATCCTGCATATGAAGCTGAGTCTTAACTAAGGTCTCATGTGAGTCTAAAACTCAATGTACAGAGAGTGCAACTGATTTTTTTATGCTGAAAAGGTTGTTTTCATATTAGTTGAGTTTTGAACATCACATGAGTTAGGGGGTGCCAACCCTCCATACAAAACTCCAATATAATTTTTATTTGACCCTCTGTGTGCTCTCTTCCCCTGTATCCTAGTTTCCTCCTGTATCTGCAGTTCTGAAACTGCCGAGTCAACCCCTTGCACATTGTGTAGTACTATAGTATGTATTTACTGGAAAGAGGTTGCATATAAGTGGACCTAAGAAGTTCAACCTACTGTTGTTTAAGGGTCAATGGTATTTCCTTGTGTTCAGGAATTCAGACAAAATTTGTTAGATATTATTTAGATGATTGTAGGTCTGAATAGTTCAAAGAAAATGGATAATAAAAAAATATACTGTTCTGGCCCAGATCTACCTCATAGCAGATACACTCTCCATGGGCCACACAGTAGTGATTTCCATTATCTCACAATTAATAATTATATAAAGGTATTTGGTGGCTTTAAGAATACCAGTATTCACCTATGAAGTAAGAGCTATCATATTTGGGAAACTCAAATATAAGCTGTTGAATCTGGCCCTTATTCCATGAATATAATAAAGTAAAAGCAATGCTGCATCTTCAGGGAAATGTCAGAAATCAAAGCCATTCTTGAAGATCTAAAGTGTTAAATAATATTGATCCTCATCATGTCCCTCTTTAATTCACAAATACAGTTACTGGAGTAGTTCTATGGACCCTGGAAAATGAAGTCGGCTACTGAAAACTCAGTCAAGGAGTAGTCAAATATATCTTTGCTACAGCATATTAACATGATCCCAGGCATGTGGTATCTGACTTTTGATTTTGATTTTTTCTATTGCTATGAAGAAACAGATGAGAAGCAGTTATTGCTGATGTAGTATAAACAGCAGGATATATTTCACTTTGTCCCAGAGTTATATTAAATGTATTAAATATTAACTTTCTTGCTGACTGTCATAATGTAGGTCAAAAGTACCTAAAGTATCTGTACACTTTGGTTAATATTACTTTATTTCTTTCTGTTGATGGAATCACATTAATTAAATCACATGAATGTACAAGAATACTGAAGGTCTTGGGAAGACACAGCACTCCTAAGGACAGGTGATAAAGCCTACAAAAATTCAAGACTCACTGAAGCAATGAAATTTTGTAATTGTTCTAGTTGTCTGGAACATGTTGGGGCTGAAATAAGGAATAAATTATCAAGTTAATGAATCTTATGTGTCTCATCATTAAAAAAAAAAAGGTTTAACAAAGTATTTTTAAAAGTTTAACACTTATTCATCTCACATCTATAGTTACATGGTGAGTGGGAGAGGCAGAATTAATAACAGGCAGTAGAGACAAATAACACCAGGCCTGGATCTGAGATAAATTGGTTGGGCATTTGGGTGTAGGTTGAATAATGACAATACTGTATTACAGTCCCACTCAGAGATGACCCTGAAAAACATTGTTGAGGGGAAACCTTCCCAATGATTAGAATTGAAGATCATGTAACTGATCCTTTACTCTGTGTGGAAAGAAAAGTGGTACACAATTAGAATTTATATAGAACCATGGGGGCATCTAGCAAGGAGTGGAAGATAAAAAACAAGGAGTTCCATAGAAAAAGTGTGTGGAGAGACTTTCAGGAGTGCACATAAATTGTGAAGATCTTTGGTCTGATATTGCATACTAAAGCCTATCAGAGGTCATAGATTAAAAACAAAACACAAGTGGATTGAATGACTTAGAAATTGACATCAGCCAGTCTCTTTCATTTGCCATGCCCAGTGTAGACACCTTGGGTTATGAATGAAGCAACCATGGTGACAAGCTATTGCACTGGACCCATCCACCTCTAACAGGGGCAGGGATTTTCTCAGTTCAGTTCTGTTCAGTCACTCAGTCACGTCTGATTCTTTGCAACCCCATGGAATGCAGCATACCAGGCTTCCCTGTCCATTACCAGCTCCTGGAGCTTGCTCAAACTCATGTCAATCAAGTTGATGATGCCATCCAACCTTCTCATCCTCTGTTGTCCCTTTCTTCTCCTGCCTTCAATCTTTCCCAGTATCAAGGTCTTTTCCAGTGAGTCAGTTCTTTGCATCAGGTGGCTAAAGTATTGCAGTTTCAGCTTCAGTATCAGTCCTTCCAATGACTATTCAGGATTGATTTACTTTAGGATTGACTGGTTGGATCTCTTTGCTATCCAAGGGCCTCTCAAGAATCTTCTCCAACACCACAGTTCAAAAGTATCAACTGTTTGGTGCTCAGATAAGATCACGGCATCTGGTCCCATCAATTCATGGGAAATATATGGGGAAACAGTGGAAACAGTGGCAGACTTTATTTTTTTGGGCTCCAAAATCACTGCAGATGGTGACTGCTGCCATGAAATTAAAAGACACTTACTCCTTGGAAGAAAAGTTATGTCTAACCTAGATAGCATATTCAAAAGCAGAGACATTACTTTGCCAACAAATGTCAATCTAGTTGAGGCTATGGTTTTTCCAGTGATCATGTATGGATGTAAGAGTTGGACTGTGAAGAAGGCTGAGCACTGAAAAATTGATGCTTTTGAACTGTAGTGTTGGAGAAGACTCTTGAGAGTCCCTTGAACTGCAAGGAGATCCAACCAGTCCATTCTAAAGGAGATCAATCCTGGGTGTTCTTTGGAAGGACTGATGCTAAAGCTGAAACTCCAATACTTTGGCCACCTCATGCAAAGAGTTGACTCACTGGAAAAATCTCTGATGCTGGGAGGGATTGTGGGCAGGAGGAGAAGGGGACAACAGAGGATGAGATGGCTGGATGGCATCACCAACTTGATGGACATGAGTTTGAGTGAACTCTGGGAATTAATGATGGATAAGGAGGCCTGGCATGCTGTGATTCATGGGGTCACAAAGAGTCAGACACGAATGAGCAACTGAACTGAATTGAACTGAACAGCTTTCTTTATAGTCCAGTTCTCACATTCATACATGACTACTGGATTAAAACATAGCTTTGACTAGACAGACCTCTATTAGCAGAGTAATGTCTCTGCTTTTTTTTTATATATAAATTTATTTATTTTAACAGGAGGCTAATTAGTTTACAATATTGTATTGGTTTTGCCATGCATCAATATGAATCCTTTTTAATATGCTGTCTAGGTTGGTCATAGTTTTGCTTCCAAGGATCAAGTGTCTTTTAATTTCATGGCTCCAGTCACCATCTGCAGTGATTTTGGAGCCCAAGAAAATAAAGTATCTCACTGTTTCCTTTGTTTCTCCATCTATTTGCCTTGAAATGATGGGACCAGATGCCATGATCTTAGTTTTCTGAATGTTGAGTTTTAAGCNTCCAGTCACCATCTGCAGTGATTTTGGAGCCCAAGAAAATAAAGTATCTCACTGTTTCCTTTGTTTCTCCATCTATTTGCCTTGAAATGATGGGACCAGATGCCATGATCTTAGTTTTCTGAATGTTGAGTTTTAAGCCACCTTTTTCACTCTCCTCTTTCAAATTCATCAAGAGGCTCTTTAGTTCCTCTTCTCTTTCTGCCATAAAGGTGATCTCCTCTGCATATCTGAGGTTATTGATATTTCTCCTGGCAATCTTGATTTCAGCTTGGGCTTCATCCAACCTAGCATTTGGCATGATGTATTTTACATATAAGTTAAATAAGCAGGATGACAATACACAGCCTTGATATACTCCTTTCCCAATTTGGAATCAGTCTGTTGTTCCTCCAGTTCTAACTGTTGCTTCTTGACCTGTGTACAGATTTCCCAGGGGTGTTTCTCAGGTATTTTCTGGACAACACCTATTATATGGGTATGCCTTTTTTGATCATGGAGTCTCAGAGACCACTACAGTTTAAGAATCTACAGAGCATAGGATCCTGATTTGTAATCCTGAAAAACATCACAACACCGAAAGATTCACACTTCTAAAACTGAATTGTGATGTTGTCCAAGAGATCGTGGAACTGACTTGTCCTATTATCTACCACATCACCCAGAAATTTCCAATAAATAGAATGATGCAGAAGCTTTCATAGGGAGAGCTGAAGCTTCAGCTTGGAAAGTATAGCTTCTATAGATAGGATACCATTGTCAGTGATGGAGCTGACAACCTGATGAACGAATATTATATGATGTTGTTTCTCTAACTGGTAAAAACATATCATTTAAGGACTCAAAAAATATAAATAAGACTAAATTTCACTTACTTTCATTGTCAGTGAACCACCTGGGTAGTTTGTGTCTTGATTTCTATAGTTAAAGTTATGGTTTTTCTAGTAGTCATGTATGGATGTGAGAATTGGGCCAAAAGAAGGCTGAGTGACAAAGAATTGATGCTTTCCAACTGTGTTGCTGGAGAAGACTCTTGAGAGTCCCTTGAACTTCAAGGAGATAAAATCAGCCAATCCTAAAGGAAATCAATCCTCAATATTCATTGGACCGACTGATGTTGAAACTCTGATACTTTGGCCCCCTGAAAGGAAGAGCTGACTCATTGGAAAAGACCCTGATGCTGGGAAAGATTGAAGACAAAGGAGGAGGACAGGGCAGAGGATGAGGTGGTTAGATAGCATCACTGACTTTGAGCAAACTCTGGGAGATAGTGAAGGATGGGCATGCTGCACTCCATGGAGACACAAAGAGTTGGACACAACTTAGTGACTCAACAGCAACAACACATTTCTGCAACTCTGGAATTTTCATATCTATGGGTTCTGTTTCCAGAGAGAATGTTACTATCACCAGAGACAACAAGGATCCCATTTTGTTTTAGGTTTTATCCCTGGTGGCTCAGATGGTAAAGCATCTGCCCACAATGCAGGAGACCTGGGTTTGATCCCTGGGTCAGGAAGATCCCCTGGAGAAAGAAAGACAACCCACTCCAGTATTCTTGCCTAGAAAATCCCACGGATGGAGGAGCCTGGTGGGCTATAGTCCATGGGGTTGCAAAGAGTCGGACACGACTGAGCAATTTCATGGAATCACTTTGGTATCCTCAGTGATGCCAGAAGATGAGAATGAAATGAAAAGAAATCTATAACCAGACAGGAATTATTTCTCTGATCATCTATAGGAGATAGGGCACCTATTCCATAATAAGAGCAAGGAAGAATACTTTAGGAATTTAGGTGATTAACTGGGGGATTATTGTTATTCCCCAGTGCCAACTCAACAATCAATAGACACATGCAGCAACTTTAGGAAGGAAATGACAGCTACAGGTTCAGAGTCCTCAGGGTTAAGTATCTTGCATCACCACAAGACCAGGTAAGCTATGTGATCATCTAAATTTTTGAAGAGGCAAACAATAATAATGAATTCAATAGCCAGACACTTTGGGGAGAAAGTTATGGATAGTCCTATAATATAAAGGGTAAAGGGAGGAAGAATCAGGGAAAACCTTAATGCTATGGTGCAGGTCTGAGAGATGTGAAAGAAGAGGGGAAAGAAAGGAAGATTGTTTGGTAAGAGCTTCAAATAGCAGTAGAGCTCCAAAAAGACACAGGTAGATTGATAGGGAGCTCCAGCACATGAGAACCTTTGTGTGGAATCTCCACTCAGATCTAGTGCTCAAATTGTATTAAATTATGTGAAGAAGGAGTACAGAGAGAGTGGCCTCAGCAAGGCTGCTGGAATGAAACTAAAGGTGTAGCAACTGTCAGCTATCAGGCAACTACCTGACTTATAGTGGGTGCTCTTAAAAAGAGGCCTAAATAGTTGTGTATTCATGTCTGCCACAGCCAAATGTACACGCAGACAAGGGTATTAAAAGGGGAAGAGAGTGAATGTCAACTTCATATTGAGATTAGATACAGTGGCAAACTCTGCAGCTCATTCCACCAAAAGTTTCATCAGTTTCCCCAGGAAAACAGACCATCCAGAATCTTTGAACTGTGCACAGATGGGTGAATTTGTTATATGAGTCAGTGCATCCACATAAGGCGTGGACTTAATGGTTGCCTCAGACACCAAGCTTCTCATTCCAGGACTAACATACTCACTCCCCAGATTCACACAGTGACTCCTTCTTCAGGAATAGTCTTTGCCTGAAGAGACATACATATCTACATTTCACAGTCTGTTTCCTGTGATTCTAACCTTTAAACATAAAGATAGCTAGAAAGATGATAGATCTATATATGGATAAACATACTAGTACCCACCCCCACCAACACCACACACATATACAAAGCATATGATGTGAAGATAATCATGATTAGGTGAATGTGAGCTTCTGGAAGTTCTGATATAATCCTAACATATACTTACATTTTTTAAAAATTGTAATCCCTGTTGAGTAAAGATCTGTGTCTTTGATCACTTACTATAAGCTTTATTGATTTTTAAAGTCCCTTGGACTGATGCTATATTTTTCAAGGTCTCTGACTAAATCTACCATGGCACAAAGCTAGTTTTTAAAACTGAATTTGTCAGAGCAGTAGTTAGAATTGTATGTGCGAATGTGTCTTTTTTTTTTTTTTTCACTTAGCTATTTATGGAGCTCTTTCTAAATTTTCTTCACCATATCGTTTTCTTTATTACTCTCTCAGTAACTTAAAAAAAACAGCTTTATTTCAACATATTTGACACATAATACACTGCATATGTTTTTGAATTAATTTTTATTGGAGTATACTTGCTTTATAGTGTTTTCTTAGTTCCTACTATACTGCAAAGTGAATAAGCTCTATGTATACTTATATCCCCTCTCCTTTGGATTTCCTTCCCAGTTAGGTCACTACAGAGAATTGAATAGAGTTCCCTGAGCTATACAGTAAGTTCTCATTAGTTATATATTTTATACATAATATCAATAGTGTCTATACATCAATCCCAATCTTCCAATTCATTCCATATCTCCTTCCCCCAACTCCATGGTGCTCAGGTTTTTTCTCTGTATCCATGTCTCTATTTCTATTTTGCAAAATAAGATCAACTATACCATTTTCCTAGATATCCATATATGTGTATTAATATACAATATTTGTTCATTGCACATATTTGAACTGTATAAGTGATAAGTCATGACATATGAATACATATGAAATAATCACCACAGTCAATATAATGAAAACATCATCAACTCTGTTTCCTCAAGCCTCTTTGTAATCTCTCCCATCTCTTTACTTCCTGTTGCCAGGAAACCCCAGATGATCTTTCTGTCACTATAGGCCAGTTTACATTTTATTTAATTTAAATTTTATAAGTAACTAATTACTTTTATTTAAGTACAATCATATAGTACACAGCCTTTTGGGTCTGCCATCTTTCACTCGGCATAAATATTTAGAGGTGTATAGATGGGGAAACATCAGAAACAGTGTCAGACTTTATTTTTCTGGGCTCCAAAATCACTGCAGATGGTGACTGCAACCTTGAAATGAAAAGATACTTACTCTTTGGAAGAAAAGTTATGACCAACCTAGATAGTATATTCAAAAGCAGAGACATTACTTTGCCAACTAAGGTCCGCCTAGTCAAGGCTATGGTTTTTCCTGTGGTCATGTATGGATGTGAAAGTTGGACTGTGAAGAAGGCTGAGCACCGAAGAATTGATACTTTTGGACTGTGGTGTTGGAGAAGACTCTTGAGAGTCCCTTGGACTGCAAGGAGATCCAAGCAGTCCATTCTGAAGGAGATCAGCCCTGGGATTTCTTTGGAAGGAATGATGTTAAAGCTGAAACTCCAGTACTTTGGCCACCTCATGTGAAGTGTTGACTCATTGGAAAAGACTCTGATGCTGGGAGGGATTGGGGGCAGGAGGAGAAGGGGACGACAGAGGATGGGATGGCTGGATGGCATCACGGACTCGATGGACATGAGTTTGAGTGAACTCCAGGAGTTGGTGATGGACAGGGAGGCCTGGCGTGCTGCGATTCATGGGGTCACAAAGAGTCGGACATGACTGAGCAACTGAACTCAACTGAATTGAACAGCTTGTAGCATGTATCAAATATTCAAGATTTCTAATTGTGAAATAGCATTTCACTGTTAGGGAAACATCACTTTGTTAATCCATTCATCTGTTTGTTGGCATCACACAGGTACTAGACAACGAGAAACCAACACAAAGTAATTCAGAAAACTTCTTTCCTACATAGTGAGTCTTATCATCTTGGAAAACTTCGCTACCATTTATTTTAAGTCAGGGAGAACATTAAGAGTTGTTACCATGACAATCATGCAACAAATTCCCAAGATTAAATTGACCTTAAAAAAAATCCTGCCACTCTTTGAGTCAAGACTAAGGAAATCAAAATAGCACAGACTATTGGGCGTCTGACCAGGAGAGCAATGGGGCTTTGAGTGCAGGCTCAAGAGAGTTAAAGACTGAAATAGATGCCATCAGTAAAGATGACCTTGCTGTCTAGTATAGGAAGATGGGTACCATCTGTACCAAAACCATCAGTAGGTTACTGGGTGAGATTGAAACAGCTTCCACAATTTATCCCACCTGATGAACCTGCTCTCTCCTTCCACGCTTACTAACCCTTGATTTCCTTTCTAACCCTGACTGTTTATTTAAGGAGCAAAATGCTTGGGCAGGTCTCCAAAAGTCCATATGCACTAAGTGAAGAAATCCAAAAAGAGGGTGGGACTCAAACTTTTATGGCTGTTTTGGATACAGGCATCCAAGTCACCATCCTACCCTATCCCTTGGGGGGAAATACCAGCTGGGTTTAGCTATCTGAGACAAAGAAAGGTTTAGAATAGTTCAAAGAAGCTAATTCAACTATGTGGGTGAGACTATTTGGGCAATTTATTATTCTACTCTTATAAGTCATACTCTGAGTGTATAATCAATATTGATTGTTTATAGGGTTGTACTATCAGTGAAGCATTCTCCCTCTTTGGAAGAACCACATATAGAGTAATGCTATACCTTTGAGATATCACAAATCTAATTATGCTTTCAAGCTAAAAATATCCATGATGGATAACATATGGCAGGCAGCTTTTGATAACAGCAGGTAGCCTCCATCCAGAGGTGTCCATTGAGGTGGATCCATTGCTTCCCTAATACAGCTATATTTGCACAAAAGGTAAAGATTTGAAGCTGCAGTTTCCTACTGAGATTTTCCAAGACTGAACTCCTTACATCTAGAGTGTTTGTGAATCTGACTGGTGTTTATTTGGGGTAGGGTAGGGAGCTGGCATAGTCTGTTCAAACTCATGAGCTTTATTTGTTAAATGGAAGCTGCGTATAAAGAATGCAACTTGTTTGACTACAGGGACATCTCAGTTTTACATTAAAAAGTATTAACTTTCCCTTTACTTCCCTCTTATTATGTAATTGAAGTAAAACTGCTGCCTCAGTGGGGCTTCCCAGATGGCTCAGGGATAAAGAATCCACCCGCCAAACAGGAGATGTCGGTTCAGTCCCTGAGTTGGGAAGATCCCCTGGAGAAGAAAATGGCAACCCATTCTAGTATTCTTGCCTGGGAAATCCCATGGACNTGCCTCAGTGGGGCTTCCCAGATGGCTCAGGGATAAAGAATCCACCCGCCAAACAGGAGATGTCGGTTCAGTCCCTGAGTTGGGAAGATCCCCTGGAGAAGAAAATGGCAACCCATTCTAGTATTCTTGCCTGGGAAATCCCATGGACAGAGGAGGGTGGCTGGCTATAGTCCATGGTGGTGGTGGCACAGAGTGGGACATGACTTAGTCACTATACAGCAACAACAGCATCAATGGCTCAGTGGGACCTCAGATTCACAGAAGTTCCCTCAAACATCTTGGCATGATTGATGGCTTAACTAAGCAAATCATCAGTGATGCCCAGAAGCTGCTTTGGTTCTGCTACTTCAGTAACAGTTATGCAGCAACAGAAATGTATACAATCATTCTGCTGAGTGGTCAGCATTCTGGCCATTCTCAAAGTACTTGCCAATGCCCTTTTTAATGAAACTGAATATACCTTTTAGTATCTCTTCGGCTTTTGTCAATGATCTAGGTGTTTGTCCTGCCCCTCGGAAAGCTACCAACTCACAGATAAAAGATAATCTTCATGTGTACATCCAAGTAAAGAGCATTCTCTGATGCGAAGGCTTAAAATTTTATTATTCATTGGGCCACCTCTTCCTAGAATGTCACTGATTCATTATCCAGGCATTAATGCAAATTGTACCCATCATTATTTATACCATGACAAGAACCCCACTATAAGGTATTGGAAGCAAAGTGAATCTCTCTATATTTATGATGTGGAAGGGCTTCCTTGGTGGTTCAGACAGTAAAGAATCTGCCTGCAAAGTGGGATACCTGGGTTTGATCACTGGATCGGGAAGATCCCTTGGAGAATGGCATGGCAACCCAATTCCGTTTCCTTGCCTGGAGAATTCCATGGATAGAGGAGCCTGACATGCTACAGTCCATGGCGTCGCAAAGAGTCATGCAACTGAGTGATTAACATTTTCACTTTACTTTATGATGCAGAGATTGCCTTTCAAGCTAAACTGTGACTCTTGCCAAAAGTTGACACATTTTTCTCATGATGTAAATGCCTACTTTGCAAGAGGCATGGCCTTGGGCTATTTCTTGCAGTTACCTATATCTAGCTTTTATTCTTTCCTTGAAGCTAATTATGGGGATTCAATGTTGCTGACATTATTTTAGGTTAAACACTGATGCTCTAGTCCAGTCAGTTGATTCTAAAATTGTAACTATGTGTAGCAAACCAATATGTGGCATGTTTTCAGACTCCTATGCTAATTACTTCAATCTGAGTCTGAATTTGATAATAAGAGTTTATGATCTGAGCCACAGTCAGCTCCCGGTCTTGTTTTTGTTGACTGTATAGAGCGAAAGTAGGGAAAACTGCTAGACCATTCCAGTATGACCTAAATCAAATCCCTTATGATTATACAGTGGAAGTGAGAAATAGATGTAAGGGACTAGATCTGATAGATAGAATGCCTGATGAACTATGGAATGAGGGTCATGACATTGTACAGGAGACAGGAATCAAGACCATTTCCATGGAAAACAAATGCAAAAAAGCAAAATGGCTGTCTGGGGAGGCCTTACAAATAGCTGTGAAAAGAAGAGAAGTGAAAAGCAAAGGAGAAAAGGAAAAATATAAGCATCTGAATGCAGAGTTCCAAAGAATAGCAAGAGAGAGAAGAAAGCCTTCTTCAGAAATCAATGCAAAGAAATAGAGGAAAACAACAGAATGGGAAATATTAGAGATCTATTCAAGAAAATTAGAGATACCAAGGGAACATTTCATGCAAAGATGGGCTTGATAAAGGACAGAAATGGTCTGGACCTAACAGAAG